>APFE031058641.1:10021-80335 GCA_000404065.3 Pinus taeda
AATGCCATTAACAGTTTATATTCATTACCTTGTTCATCTTCATCACTGTTTGATAGACCATCACTATCTTCATGAGTGTAGTGGCTTTTCTTATTTGCACCCTGTTTCTTGTTCCATCTAGCAGGTTCCTTTCCTTTATCCTTATGAGGACATTTTGCAGCATAATGACCTACTCTTCCACAAGCAAAGCATTTAAAAGGTAACTTACCTCTGAACCTTCCAGAACCCCTTTGAAGATTTCTGACAAAATTTGATTCTTCTTCTTCTTCTTCTTGTATGTGACTTGCCTCATAATACTCTCCTTTGCCTGATGCCTTGAAAGCAGCTTCTCTTCTATCTGATGGACCTCCCTTTCTCATTTCATAATCAGTTAGAATTCCATGTAGCTGAGACATAGTAAGAATTCGTAGATTTTCTTTTTCTTCTATTGCAGATACTTTAGATTCAAACTTGGGGGACAATGATCTTAGAAACTTTTCAACCACAATAGCCTCTTTTATTTCTTCACCCAAATTTTTCATACAATTAACAACTTCATCTACCCGAAGAAAATAGTTAGCCACACTTTCATCATTATACATCTTGAGAATCTCATACTGAATCCTGAGAGTTTGAAGTTTGGCACGCTTTACCTGTTCATCTCCTTCATAGCTCGTGACAATTTTGTCCCATATCTCTTTTACAGATTTATAGTGCATTACCTTCATGAATTCCGATTGGGATATACATCCTAATAGGGTACTGACTGCTTTTGCATTTGTTTCATACTTCTTTTCTCGTCTGCATCTGTAGGAGTAGTTGAAGGAAAAGCATAGCCTGTCTCTACAATGTCCCAGACTTCTGTACCTAGAGATTGAAGACAGGCAGTAACTCTTACCTTCCAATATACGAAGTTTGTCCCATCAAAACCCGGTGGCCTGATTGATGCTTCCCTCTCGTAGTTGCTCATGATGAAAGATCTCCCTTCAAGCAATCAAGCTTCTTCAGAAGGACCTGCCTCTGATACCAATTGTTGGAAATATACTGAGAGGGGGGGTGAATCAGTATTATCTAATTCTTTACCAAATCTTTCTTATTTATACTTTGAATTATTTTTGCATACCAATACCATAAATAATGAGCATGAACAAGAAAATCAGACAGTCACATCAAAGAACACCAGATATAAGGTGGAAACCCAATGTGGGTGAAAACCACCTGCTGCAATATGTCTCTATCTTCTTTCAAATTAGAAACTCCTTTTACAATGGTCTTGTACTGGTGCAGTCCTTTACCAGTACGCAGGCTGCAACCTGCAGAGAGCTACAACTCTCTCTCGTTTTCCAGTCTCTCCTGGAAGGGAGCTACAACCCCTACTTCTTTTCTTTCAAGGACCACTTTTCATAAATTTTCAAACTGGATCCATAAATATCAAATGATCATCAAGTACCAGTAAGTCACCCAGATAACCAGATCCAAAATAACAGAAAACTAAATCCAGAACACCTTCTGCGGCGTCTCCTGCGGCATCTTCTGCGGCGCCTCCTGCGACGTCTTCCTGCGGTGCCTCCTGCGGCGTCTTCCTGCAGCGCCTCCTGCGGCGTCTCCTGCGGCGCCTCCTGCGACGTCTTCCTGCGGCGTCTCCTGCGGCGCCTCTTGCGGTGTCTCCTGCAGCGCCTCCTGTGGCGTCTTCCTGCGGTACCTCCTGCGGCGTCTCCTGCTTCGCCTCCTGCGGCGTCTGCTGCAGCGTCTTCCTGCGGCGCCCCCTGCGGCGTCTCCTGCGGCGCCTCCTATGGCGTTTTCCTGCGGCACCTCCTGCGGTGTCTCCTGCGGCGCCTCCGCACTTCCGCAGCTGCAGCACTCGAGAGATCACCCTTCACAGATTCGCTTTCCACTTCACTTTCATATAGATCGAGGTTTTGAAACAATAACCCAATATTTCAGATCTTAAGATATTCAACCCAAAAGCATGCCTAAGCCAAATGATCTCCTTTGCTTTATATAGGCAAGCTCTTCCTCAAATCATGGATCATGGGGCTCAATAATAATAATAAAATAAAACAATACCATGGGCCAAAACCGTAACAAACCAATACCATCAACTCAATAGTAGGGATCAACACGTCTGTCGAGATGCCATGGTCCAAAAACCATATGTTCAAATTCCAAGGACTAACTACCATGGACCAAAGGTAAGTTTTCCCACATGAAATAAACTTTTCTCCATAGTTTCAAATTCCAAGGACTAACTACCATGGACCAAAGGTAAGTTTTCCCACATGAAATAAACTTTTCTCTGCATAAAATTCCGTGAGCTTTTCTCCACATGAAATAATTTTTTATTTTTTTTTTAATTCTCATCATATTGAGAGCCATGCCATGGGTGTTGCCATCAAGTACAACATCTGTAACATATAACCATACCAGAAACATAATGCCAACAATAGCAAGTCGCTCTTGAACATGACACTTTCACTTCATCTATGTGACACTTGGCTTGGGTTATCTACTTGAAAGTTATCATACCTATGGTCTATCATACCGTCCATTACATTGATGTTGGGTCAATGTTGCCAATTGATTCAATGTCGCCGACATGTTCAAGAGAAGTCACTCAGTTAAATTCATCCTTTGCAATACTCATAAACCTTCATTTTCATGACTGCCATTCCTGAACCTTTTGTTGTCAGTCACATTCTGTCTCCAAAAATCATTACACTCATTTTGTGTCATTGATGTGGAATACATCAAGGCCCTCCTACGATGAGTTTCTTCTTGTCGACATCAGCACATTATCCAAGAAGTTGACTTACAAGAGCCTTTTTAGTACCTTGGGGCTTGCATACATCAATGGAAAGTTTCTCGATTTCGGTGATAGGTTGACATCACTGGCCTTTGATAGGAAGACTTTGTATGGTGTTCGACATCAAAACATCTATTCAAGTAATGCAGAATGTACTACAATACCTTGAGGATCATTATCATTATCAATGATCTCTCTCACGTCCGTTAATGACTTACATCATTGGCTGGTAATCAGATGGTGTCTTCCCTTGTTTGAGTTCAGATCACATGGTTAGAATCATACTTGAGCAAACAATTGGATGAGATAGAAGACCCTGAATCTAGTTTCATCCATCCAAGCTACGATTTAAGGAAAATACTAAATGATCTGTACAATGGCTTTACATTGATGGTCATCTCATCATGGGTCTATATCTGTAGATGACTATCTATGTACATGTAATGAAAGTTTATATGATGAGCATGAGTATGACTTCCCTTAGTGATTCATGACAAATACAAAATATCATGATATTATGTATTGTAATTGATGCAGGTCACCATCCACTTCAAAACCTCCTCATCACATCGTAAAGCATATCACTCAACCTTATCATTTTCAACTTCATGCTTTAGGGGGAAATTGTTACAAGTCTATATGTGCACATCACTCTCAACATTCATATCAATAATATTAGGGCTCATAAAGCCCTAATTCAGTTGCTACATGCCCTAGAAAAGTCATCATATTGAATGCCATCATTCCTGAGCATTTCCTGGCCCGAAGTCATCCTGAAATGACTCCTTGAGGGACCAGCACAACCTTGGTCAGGGGTAGTCATGTTGCAGAGAACTTAGGCCCATTCGTTCCTGCTTTGCAGAGAACCTAGGCTCACTTTGACCTATCCTGGGTGAGATTGAGTGAAATCTTCATCAAGTTCTCAGAATATTCCTGCATTCTAGACCATTCTAGAAGATTTCCACCTCTTATTCTCTGCTATGAGATTGAAATTGGATAGGAATGAATAAAATAACCTCCTATCCTCTCATCCTTTCCTCCATGGAAACTAACTCCCAAATTGGAAAACCATTCAATGCCCAATTTATGACAAAACCACCTCCATTTCCCTATACATTGAGCACTCATCATAGTGATCAAGGGCTAGACTTTGAAGAATTGTAAGGAGATACTGTTGGTTTGAGGTTTGAGATTATAAGAAAGTGTTTTTCTGCTACCAGAGTGTTGAGCTTTTGGTGTGATGAAGGATGGAACTCAAGCTGGATGAGTGACATGGGATCAAACTTCATTTGTTGTAACTATTCCTTCCACTTAATAAAGTTGTTTACACCTTTTCGCATATTCTTGTCTTTGTGTATGATGATTATATGTGTAAATAATTTCAATTCCATTTTCGTATAGTAGATAGATCTCATTCTTTGATTGGTTTTTTTCCTCTGTTTATGATTGCAAATACTGATTGAGCGGATTCAGTTCGAGAAGGAGCGATAATAGCTTTTCTAAGGAGACAAAGGGAAGCGAAAGATAACAAGTACATCCCTTGTATTATTTATCTTCTATAGGAAAAGGTCAAACTCTTTATTTCTGTTGTTCTAAGTGTAGCCACCCACTTAGGGAAGTTGTGTTTATCTGTAGATGAAAAATTCCACATAACACCAGGGACCAAGTTCAACAAAGGTTTCCTCATCTCATGGAGGAACTCAATGCAATGGGGACCATTGTTTCCTGGGGGAGGAGGGGGATGATCCAGGTGGATATTGGTGGCCACCCGCCAATTCTAATTAGACCCCCACCGTTTTTTATTTCAGTTTTTTAGTTTCCTTATTTGTAGCACAATTTACTATTTCTGACAGTTTTCTGGGTCCTGAACTTCCGGAACCGTTTTGAGGCCCTAAACAATGTATTTTTGGGAAATTTGGGAGCAACATGGGTCCATGGACTGATGTGTCTCAACCCAAAGTTGTATTATTTGATATATCTTTCTAACGAGGTATTGTGTACATAAAACAAAGATCACATTCTGAAGTTACAAGCCTGAGAAGTTGATGTACCAATTTAACCAAAACAGGGCCTGTAGTTTAACGCTTCTTCTCCTAGGGTTAGGGTTTTGGATATTTAGGGTTTTTCATGGTTTCTCAACAATAAATAGGCCTTTGAGCCTCATTGTAAGATAGTTTAGAGGCATGTAGCCGCCACATCTCTTCTCAAAGATAAGCTACCATCGCCCTAGCTCGTTTATTTCCATTTCTGTTTGTAAGCATATTTCAGTATTTCACATTAATGCAATGAAGTATTATTTGTATTGCATCTTTGTATTTATGGTTATATCTATAATTTGTTGCATTCTTGTTTAAATCTAGATCAATGATTATGCATGCAAATAGTAAGTGCAGGATTCAAAAAATGGGACGCATGCATGTGTATGAAGCGGGTCATCGCGACGATAACGTCGATGTAAAAAAAATGTCATGCATACGAAAATAGTGAGATGCAAAAGAAAATAGAGACGATGCTTGTACAAGCTAACATGCATACAACACAAAACATGATAGAAAAGAAATGCAAGACATGCAAAGGGGGATTACCTTGAAACACCTGAGCTGAATGTGCCAAGGACTCCTAGATGTAATGTGGGATGTCAGAGATACAAGGTCAATGTCAGGAATGAGCTTTGTAGTGTCGGGTTGATGAGTTTTGATAAGATGAAGTTTGTGATGCACATTCCACAAATATAGGAAAAGCAACACCTGGTGGGAGGTTTCTGAAATGATCCTTGCATGTAACCCATAGCTGCTAAAAATAGATCCCTAAATCTAGGGATGCCTTTGCATGCTGCCTTAGGAAAAACAGTCCATCCATGTAAATCAGTTTTACCTGGTCTCAGAGGAAAGCGGTCAACCTGAAGGTACATGCATCAGTTTAAGATCCTCGGATGAAAATCTGCATTGTTCCTGGGCTGAGCAAATCTAGCTGTCCCAGAGGGATTACACAATTTCTAGGAGGAACAAGTGAATGTCTCTCAGGATTTTGAAATTGTTAGGCTGAGCAGCTGTGTTGGGTCAGATTGCACAATTTTCTCAAGGAAGCATGTCTGACTATATTACGCAATTTCTAAGCCCAACAGGTTTCCTAAATGATTTGCACAATTTCGGTTAGCTGCTAGGATGGATGTACCAAAGGGATGGTGCAATTTCTTGGAACAACAGGTCGCTGTTGCCCAGAATTGAGTAATTTGTGGGTTGAGGCAGCTCCCTTGGGATGAATTGCGCAATTTTTGAGAGGAGTATTGTCAAAATGAATTACACAGTTCTAGAGCCCAACTAGGTGTCTAGCCGGGTTAGCGCAATTTATGGAGGGAAAGCTATCTCCCCTCCAAAATTATGCAATTCCCAGAGGGAGTTGCTCAACTAGCAACTAACACTAATTCTAGGAATCAACCTATGAAGGAGGTGGAACAAACTTGCATGCACAAGATGACAAGACTCTATGAAATAGTTGAAGCTGATGTGCTTGACAATGCAAGACATGCTACTGAGGATGGTCTATTGGGAGGTTCCAAAACGAATATAAGGCAAAATTTTGGAGGGTGGTTGTAACCACTACAACATATGGTCCATAATTATTTGTTTCTTTGAGATATCTCAGAATCCTCTTAGTTTCTAATAGGCAGCTTTGCCTATGAGGGGCTTGTAATCTTCCAACTAGGGCAACTACTTGCATGATGTTTGGTCTTAAAATTTTCAAATATAAGAGGTTCTTGATTATGGATCTATATAAAGTTCGGTCCACTTGTAGAGATTCATCCATCTTGTTAGGTTCCTATACCAATAGGATTCATAATTTTTGAATGACTGAGATTGAACCTTGTCATATGTACATACCTTTTCTTTCTGCAAATGTTTTCCATATTCAAAAAATCCAAAAATGTAAAGAGGGTATGTCCTAAAAAAATAATAAAAGGACAAAAACAACAAAAAGGTTAAAAAAAAGATGAAAAAATATGAACCCCAAGAAGAGAAAAATACCATGAAAGTGAGCAAGCCAAAATTCCACTCCTATTTTACTTTTATGCAGAATAAAATGATTGTGTGCAGCTTGTGATCCATGGCACATCCATGAAAATCAAAATGTTTAAACATGACTATGTCATGTTCTCAATTTTATGTCTATAGATAGAGAATCAAATCTAGCCAAATAGTGTAACCTTGGCAAATAATTAGATAGGTAGAGTTAATCAAAGGAGCTCAACAGTTTAATTTGAGCCCTTGGATGTAATAAGGTTAGATTTAGCTAGATTTATACTGTAAAGAAAAGAAATATGTTTGAAAAGGATTTGCTAGCTCAAATGCACCCTAATAAGAAGAAGTAAAAATGGTAGGATGAGTAGATGGGTAAGTAGAAGAAAGGTTGTAGAAGTTATGATGATTGGTTAGACAAAAAGCATATTTATCATTCTCATCATAAAAGTTCCAAATGTGAGTGGGAAATTCAGCACGCATAAGGTTTACAAAGTCAATTAATTAACTTCCCCCATCAATTTCATCCTTTCACTTTACTAATTTCCCACAAATAAAGTTCAAAGTACCAAAACCTTTAAGTCAAAGAGACTTAGAGTATTTCTCTGACTTTTGCAGGGATCGGACACTCGACTCAATAACTTATAGACAATAAGTACTAAACTCCCCTCACAAAAATTCATCCCCCCTTCAGTTCATTCATCCCCCTACATTTTCCCCCACTTCCATAATAAAACCCTTTTTCCTAAGGTTAAACACTATTTACCTAGGAAAACCAATCGGCCCCATGTAAAACCCCTTTTTCCCGAAAAACCCGTAAAAACAACCTATCCTAAGTATTTATGTTAATATTGGAAAAGCATTAAAATGTGAAAAATCATTTACTTAGTGTGTATTATCCCCTTTCCGCCAATTTTGTAGTTACTAATTTTATTTATTAAATCCCGATAAAATCCCATTTCCCCACATATATTTAACTCATATATATAAATTAACCCTACCCTTAGTTCAAATATAAACTATAATTTCACACAAACCCAGAAAACCCACTAACTAATTGATATGCAATTAAGTTAGGCAAAAACCCAATTAATTTCTCCGTTAATGACCCCAACGCCTTAAACTCACCTTAATCCATCATTAACCCAAATACAACCACACTTAATCCCCACTACCACCCCCCTTTAACCTCCGCGCAGCTTCCCAGCCTGATCACCGTGTGAACACCTTCCTTCACATCTGACGACCCTTATCCATATTGGGCAGACCTGACATCCTGTTGATGCCTCGAAAATTGCTGCAACAACACTGGGGGATAACCACCCGGTCCGGTCCTTAAAGCAGCTCCTTTTCTGTTTGGTGTGGTGGCTCCGACTGGTTTAACTAGGTCCAGTTACCTTCTCCCTATTGCTATTGGTTTATGATGTATCTTTACCTACCAATAGATAGGGATATTAGATCACTTCTTCTTGCTGATCAGGCAAGAGAATGACCCTTAAGCTGATTTGGGTTCAGCCAAGCCACAACTAAAATTTTGCTTCTTTGAGAAGATGACTTAAAAGAATGTAGAATTTACTCTAAATGCAAGCTTATTCTATAATGCCAACAAAAGAAACTAATCTAAATCATATCTCAATTAGGCAGATATAGATCTAACCCAACTAAAAGCAAGATAATTAAAGTATTGGGATTTAAATATGTCTTGTTTATAATGAATATCAAGTTAATGAAGTAATTCAATTAACTGATATTATGGTTACCAAAACACATCCTATTGAGACCTTTAACTCAAATAATAAACCAACAACATTCCAGGAAGTAGTTCACAAAAATGGTATTGATTATCAAATCAATAAATCCAATAATTAAATGATAATATGTGGAAATAGTTCACAACACATTACCGTTCAATAAATTAGTTTTAATAAGACAGATTTCTGAGTAACTAGTTACTCAGAAATCAGAAATTAATTCATAAGAGCAGAGATACATAATAATAACATTGGGACAAATGACCCATATTGACAATAGTGCACAACCATGAATAAAATGAGAAATTCTTGTTACCATAAAAATGAAACTGATATTTGAAACAATAGTATTAAAAATACCAATTTATTACATCCATTTCTCTGATCTCGGTCTCCAACAGTCCTTTATATTGCTTGAACTTCTGCCTTCAGAACTAGAGCCACAATAGTGCAAACTCTGCCCCTCATACATAATTCAAGATACAAAGGAAAAATCCTCAATAATCCCCAGATCTGAGATTTTCTCTCCTCTCTTCAACAACTATAAATTCCTATTACATTAGTGCTTTTAGAAGTCTAGAATTGCAGAGGAGAGCAGCTCTTATTACATTCTGCAATCTATTACTTATACTATTTGTAAAGGAATTCTTGAGAGGAAAGTTTGGTGAAGAGAAATCTGCCAAATCCAATTTTATTTGCTCAAAAACCCTGATCTTCAATTGTTGAAGCATTCTCATTGATTGAGATCATTTTCTCCATATTTCTTCCACTGTTTTCCTGCAAAAAGAAATCAAAATAAATTAAGATGCAATCAAAATATCATTTCTGGCAATTAAATCAAATCGAATCAAAGTCTAATTTTACTAAATAATTGAAAATAAAACTTAAGCTTTCTATTAATGTTTGAGGTGGTTTAATTGGCCAAAGATATTATTAACCAATGGATCTGCAATTAGAAGATGATTTGGACAAATGAAAATTAAGAAAATAACTCATAAAATTGATTTTGTTTTCAAAATTCAGAGTTTGATCTTCTACCTGATTTTTGACCCAATAAATGATTAAATATGCTAGTGAAACCTCCTCAAAAATGTTCTCCTTGATTTTCTCTTTCCAATGAACCATATTGAGCCTCATTTGGCTAAGTATAACTCAATTTATGAGCCTCCAAAGTTGATGGGTCAAATCTGGGATGAATCTGGAAATTCTGTTGCTGGGCTAAAAATATTGTAATTAAAAACTAATTCCTAAACTAGTCTCTAATTAATTCTAATTTAATTGCTAATTATAAACTAAACTAATTATTATTAAACTATTTATTAATTAATATCTAATTAACTATTATAATTAACAAATTAATCTAATTAATTAATATAATTAATATTTATAAACAAATTACTCTGATTAAAAAACTGATTAATATTAATCTAGATGATATTTAATTTTTAATCAAATTAATTAAATTCTATATAATAATTAATTCTAATTAATTTAAAACTTATTATAAAATATGTAAGCTATTTTAAATAAATAAAAAAAACTAATCTACCTTGCTTTATATGCTCCACTCACGTATGAGTGAGTTTTTTTATAAACCCAAATGAATGGATTACAAACTTTAATAAACGCCTTTTAAATTATGCTTATCGGGGATCGAAGCATGGAGGTGTATCGGGGGTTTTCAAACTTTGTCATATGTCATATGCAATAGCTCCGATCCGATCGGGTAATAAAAAAAAAAATTTAATATTAAACCAATGAACTTGCTATGTGACATGCCTTTTCGCAATCGGCGTTGAGAGGGGTATCGGGGATTTAAGAGATGTGCTTATTAAAAAGTCTCGATGTGATCTTCCCATTGCGAAATAATTCTTTATATATATTTTTTTATATATTTAAATTTTAATTTAATTTAATAATTATATTTTAAATAATAATTAATTTAATTAATTTAAGTTTAATATATAAAAAATAAAATTTTTATTTTGGTTTTATTTTATGAGGTTTATTTTATAAACTACAGCCACTTTTAATAAAAATTAAAATTAAACTACAACTATTTTTAAAAAAATAAATTACAACTACTTCGAAATTATGATTTTTCGAGATTAGTAATTTATTGGAGTAAATTACTAAAATCCAGTTGCTTCATGATTTGGCTGTATAAGTTAAAAAATGGAAAAATGTTAGTAAGAACTAATTAGGGTTTGATATTTAAAATGGATGCATTATTGAATTAATTTATTTACAAAATGGAATATTGTACATTTTATGCATTTTTAACCCAGGCTACATAAATAATTAGATTTTCAAAGGAGTGCCATTTTCAAACCAGTTGACCAAATGAGGCAAAACAAGTGTCAATGAGAAGCTTATAAAAAAACGATTCTAACAAAGCAATGAAAACAAGAATCCAAAGAAAATGAAAAATTAACAAAAGCGTAGGGTAATCAACTAAATAAAATTCAAAAAAATGTTTAGCCAAAAATTTTATAGAACGGGTCCCCATTATTTGAAGTAAACAAGTAAAAAATGGGGGGGTTGTGTTTTTACCACAACAATGGTGACACACGGGAGAAGAACCAGTTATCTCTGTTTGATATGAATAAGATTTTCCTAAAATTAAAGTAAAATAATTTAAAGGAGAGAGAATTATGCTTGACTAGGTTTATTAATCTGAATAAAAGCCAGAATCATCTAACTGTAATTTTTCTTAAAATTTCTCATAAATTAAAATATTTCGAAACTCTACATCAGTCATTAATTAGTTGTAGAGATAAAGCAGGGGTCACTTTACAGCTTAGCTTTTAGAATATACTCATTTGTCACAGGTAGAGCCACTGCTACCAGAAAACATCTATAGTCTCGGCAGGGTTACCTTTTTAATCATCAATAATTCAGAATCCCATCTCTTCAAGAATTATTGACCTAGAAATAAATCCATCGATATATGTTTCTTTCTTATTTTTTATTTTTTATTTTTCTTAAAAGCCATTGTCCTGGTTTGGTGGCCAGATAGTTGACAATGCCATTCACTGGTTATAATCGGACTGAACAAGTTGGCTTGTGATGAGACCCCTTGTCTTATAATTGTTTGCAATCATAAGCCATTACCTTGGTTTGTTTAGCAATGTTGGTAATGTCAGCCTATTTTTCCCTTATGATCATGGTAAGCAGGCTCATGATGAGACATCTTATCTTTTAAGTTTAAATATATTTCTGGATTATACTCTAGAAAAATAAAATTCTTTGGGACAAGGAGAATCATTGACCCCTTAAGAGTTAAGAATGACAATTTCAGAGTTAAAGGTGCTTTGCTGTAAAGTGTCTTTTCTTGGTTATAAATAACTTTTCTTGAATAATAATAATACCTTGAAAGATCTTAATAAAATTTTGAAATCTCAAAATAATTACAATTTGATGAAAAATACATTTTCAGATTTTATGATACTTTTCCAACTTCTCTTGATTGGTAATCTCTTCCTTAAATATGTCTACTTATAATAAGAAAATCAAATTTTACTAAGATATTTAAGAAAACACTAATAGGCAACTATTAACAATTTTTCTCCATGAATGATGACCAGAGTTAAGTAACAAGAAGACCTTCCATATGAATCACGACAAAGTCACCAAAATCAAAACTGAAAACCAAAAGAAAAGAAGTCTTGTGCTAAAGTGAGAAAAGAAATCAGCAAACGAAATTAAAATAAAGAAATGTGTAAAATGAAGGAAAATCCAAGTTTCAAAAGATAAAATCAAACAAAAATGCTTATACCAATGTCTCAACAATATGAAGAAAAAGAAAATAATCGTGTAATCAATCTTTCTTATGTTGAGATTTATGAAAACCATACCTTGCAGGGTTGTAAGTGTTTTTGGCTTTTTTGCATAGCAGTGACGATAAAATTTAGGCACAATGAAAATTTTCTATCGGATATCAATCTTCTTGTTTCAAAGCATCGTCTTGATCATTTTTTAATAACAGAAATGCTTAAAGAAACAAACTAAAGGTTCAAAAATTCCCTAGTGTAGCTATTTCGATGAAGACTATCGTTGCTTCTTGAAATTAAGCCAGGAGAAGAGTATGGAGTTTGAAAATATGATCTGGCGGAGGATTGGAAGCTTCAAATGGAGAATTGCAAAACAGATTTTTTATATCAGAAAAACAAAACTGAAACTAAAGTAACGAATTAATGAAAGTGGGTATATGAATCTTACCATTGGATAATTGCTTTTGATCTTACCTGAAAGGTATCAGTTTCTCCAAACTAGCTGACTTCTTATTTTAATTAACATTAAAAACATGAAGAAGTCAAACTAACCAAAATCATATAACTCAAAATCATTATTTATTTTACTTACACTAGAGTAAGCAGAAAAATGTAAAAATAGAATGCTTAGTGCTCAAGGGAGTTGAAATTAAAACAAATACATCAAAAATGAGAATGAGAATTTGCAGTAACGAATGTTTCTCAAAATATTATAAGTTTCATATAAACTCCATGATTTTATAAATTGTCCAGAGTTAAGACCAAATCCAAGATAATAAAATTTAAATATGAAGATACAGAGGTCTTGAATTCCATTTTTAATTATGGAATTATATATTTAAAACTAAAATGTATGAGAAATGGAAATGATTTTTATATGCTGCAAATTTATCATCAATTACTTTTTTCCCATAATGGTTACCCAAGCTCGCTTTTAAAATAACACATCGCCGTATCGGATGATTCACATAACATGCTTCTTCACCATGCTTCAAGTTCAATTTGCAAGACTTCACCTTTATTGATATGCCATATATCGATTAAATGTTAATGGCTCAAAGGCATGCATTGGAAGGTATTGCATCGGTTGTTGAAACAACAAATTGCAGATATGAGATCATGCGAAGAAAATATGTGCGATGAGATGTAGTGATCACACTATTGAAGAGCTGTTATATTGTGAATCAGGGACAATCATGCTGCAATTCTTATATCGCACATCGCATCTCGCGATTTATATTTTGCACATTGCACATTGCGCATTGCAAATTTGGAATAATGGTATGGCCATAAATAAAAAATGCGAGGAGGCGATTGCGATGAATGACGTAACTAATCGGTGATCGGCAATCTTAAGCATCTGATGTAACACAATATGTTTCTTGTGATGCCGATATGCGATGAATGGCGTGGCTAATTGGCGATCGCGATCGGCAATCTTAGGCACCTGATGTAATAATTCTCGATACACCAATATGTGATGAAGAGTGGACTCGATAACTTTTATGATGGGATTTTAATAACATATTGGATCCAAGACATCGACCCTTTTAAAGTTGTTCTCCTACTATTATTGCGATTAAACAGATGCGATATTTTTCAAACCTGATTTGAATTTCATATCGGGTCCGGAATTATGTGGTCATCACAATATCGATAAAGTCAATTATCAGAGATCGGCGATTCATGATAATGGAAATATACTTCAACTGCAAAGCTTCGATATGCGAAATGCGATATCGCATATGAGTAAGATAATACATCGGAGGTCTTTGATGAAAAATTTGTTATCAAAAGAAATACTAAGAACTACTTCCAATGAAATCTTATGATATTCCTTGAAATTTCAATTGGGTTTTCTAAGTAAATAAAAGCAAATTTAAAAAATGATTAAATTATAATGAATCAAAAGTAAAATTTCCGTGAACCTGTTCCAAATTTGAAATGGGTTTATTGCTTAATTCAAGTTTTTGAAAAAAAATGAAAACCTGTAAATAAAACAGAACATGAATCAAAAATAAAGTAAGGAAAAGAGAAACTAATAAGAGATGAGGACGAACTTTGTAAATGTGTACCTGGAAGGAAATTGTCTGCAGATTTTACCTCATAAATCTTCAAATTCTTCCTTTGATTTATCAATTTTTTTTCTTCGTTTAAAATCATCTCATTATTTATTCTAAATCTAAGTGTGTAATCAGCCGAAGGAAATCAATTATTCATGTTCAGGAAATATATAAAATTTTCCAGAAATAAATATGAAACTATGCTTCCCTTTTGAATTAAAACAACAATTTATTACCTCTGCTTATTCCGAATAACTTGAGAAGAATCTGTATTGTTATAGTGACTGTTCAATAAGGCCTTTAGTAAATGAATATGATCCATATTGCAACATTAGATAATAAACTTAAAGGTCCAAATGGGATAAAGCCACAAATTGTGGAAAAATGTCAAAATAGATTTGTATGTGTGCACACAACAAAATGGACATCATTAAGGTCGGCTTAGCAAATTTCGAGGGAGATAATATGAATTTCATATGATTACCACGAAAGGTTAGACTGACTAATAATGATTGAGTCAAAATTAAGTTTATCATAGAGAGTCCTACATTTCATGCTATAATGGGATCATGAAGCTTTTATATCCTCAAATCCGTACCATATAAATTTTAAAAGAAAATCCTAGAAGGAAATCTCGAAATGAAGAAAAGTGGCTTTGAGATAATGGATGTCAAGTGCAACTTTTAATTGAATTTAATCAAGACATTTTTCAAAATAGACAGAGTAGAGGTATTGCTGTAAGAAATTTTAAAAAACAAGAGTAAGAATTTAAAATTTTCTGATAGGAAGAAAATGTTTTCACTGAACATGTATGAGAAGGGCTGATTGTTTATTTTTTTTTTTATCTACAAAATTGTTGAAAACAAATTAACTACATAAAAAAACTAACTAATTTAATTCTACTCCTATTCTAACCATATACATGAAAACGACTAGGTATAGTCATATTTCCAGTGTAACCATTCTCTCATTTTTATTTCCGCATATATGTACAGTTCAAATGTTAGTAATAAAAATCTAAATAAGCTGAGGAAAATAAATCTGAAATCAGAATGTACAGTTATTGTTAGCAACTTAATTAAAATCTCTTTCTCTTGAAATTTCTTTTCCAATTGAATACCAATTGGATCATAGAAATCTGGATGGATTTCCATTAATGATTGGGAAACGTTCAAAAGAGGAGATGACAGACCAAATTGTGGATATCAGTTTTCAAATTCAAAGGCCTGGAAAAAATTGTTAGTGTTATGTACAAATGTTAAGCTATTAACAATCTTCTTTGAGAGAAAAATTTCCAAATATTTTTCAAATGAATTAATGAAAAATGGATGGAAATCTTTCAAATGAAATGGAAAATTATTAATTGAATTGAATTGTTGGCCAGATTGCAAAAATACATTATCTTGTTGACATTACCTTTGAAAAAATATAAGTTTTTGATGAAACATTAGCATTGATTGAAATTGAAATATTAATATCTTTTGATGCTCATGATTATAATATGAAACTTCAATTTCCGAATCGAGCAATGCATCAATTGAGTGTTTGATAGTAAGGTGTTCAATATGCCAGTGAAAAGTGTGAAAATTTTGCAAAATAAAATCAGAAAATAAATCTAAATTTAAACAAAATAACTGTGAAAGAAAAACTAAAATGAAATCACTATTTGTACAACTAATGTTACAGCACAATTGGGATTCTTTTGAAATAGTTTCTCTTTCATAAGGATTGGCTAGAATTATGAAATTTGGGTAATTTCGAATTCCAACTTGTGAAATAGAAAACGAATTGTGATTATGAATAGGGATGAGAGTTTGTTCATGATACGAATCATAAATTGGAAAATTTTCTCAAATAATGAAATCATGAAGATAATTTGCTGCTCTAAAAGGAGGATTGGTTGGGATAATTTCTAAATTGAAGCGTTCCTCATTCACAGATGTTATTTGAATTTTCTCATGAGGATTCTCTTGAGAGGAATAGAAATCAACATCCTCAATATCAGAGTAATTATCATAAATGACTTCACAAAATTCCCTAGAGTTCCCTTCAATCTCACCCAATATATCCAAACAAAGAGGAATAAAAATTTCATGTCCATTAATGGTAAAAGAATGATCAACAATTGTTTCTTTATCTTGAGAAAAATTTATTAGTAATTCATTTAAATCATCCTCTTTAATTTCTGAAATATCATTAATACCAATAGGGGAAAAATTACCATCATTAAAAATATCAAGATAAAGGGATAAATGTGAACCTGAAACAATGCATTTAAAACTGTCCCTGTTTGAGAACTCTTATGCATTATGTTCATTGTAAATTTCAGATTGCAGATCATTCTTTTGTGTGTTCATGCTTTCTTGAAGAACGTTGCTTTGCTGCTTTGATTTCGGCATTTGCTTATCATGGAAAAATTCAGAAATTTGTACAGCAGGTTGTGTGTTATTGTTTACTATGATTGCTGCTTGTACTTGTTGATTTGCAATCCGATTTTCTAAATTGACTGCAAAGTAATTTTCAGATTGCAAAACAGCGCTTTCTCCAAAATTGTTGTTGTTGCCTTCTTGTATTTGATTAGAAATATTTTCCAAGCTTTGTGAAACCATTTCATCACAATTTATTTGCACATCGAAATTGGGATTCTCATTTATATTGGAAGGGGATGGAACAAAGCTTGAATTAATTTGATATGGATTGGAAATGGTTGGAAGAGAACAAATATATTCAAACCAATCTAATGATTCTTCTTCCGTAGGTTTACCTTCCTCTTTAAATCTTAACCAATTCAAATGAAATCGAATATTAAAATCATTAACAGACTAATTTTCAAACCTTCATAGATATTCAATTTCCTCACATACCTGTTCATAATCATAGCTGCCAAATTTACATATAAAAATTGTAACAAATTGATCCCAGCTGTGGATTGAAGCAACTGGAAGAGTTTCACACTAGTTCCTAGCTTATGCCGCAAATGTGAGAGTAAAGATCCTGCATAAGATGCCTTCATCAATTCCTTGAAAACCATAATTTGAAACTTTTTGAATAAATTGAAAGACATGATTAAAAGTAGAAGAATTTTCCTTACCATTAAATTTTACCTAAGACAAAAGTCTTACCACTTCGGGTGGAGTATTGGAGGATGCGCGTACATGGATACAACTCGAAATTGGAAGTTTAAGAGGAGCCATCACAATAAATAAAATATTAAAATTGAAAAGACTCCAAAAGACAAAAAGTCTCGGCCCTCCTTCTAGCGCCAAAAGTGTTGATGCCTCGAAAATCGCTGCAACAACACTGGGGGATAACCACCCGGTCTGGACCTTAAAGCAGCTCCTTTTCCGTTTGGTGTGGTGGCTCCGACTAGTTTAACTAGGTTCAGTTACCTTGTCCCTATTGCTATTGGTTTATGATGTATCTTTACCTACCAATTGACAGGGATATCAGATCACTTCTTCTTGCTGATCAGGCAAGAGAATGACCCTTAAACTGATTTGGGTTTAGCCAAGCCACAACTAAAATTTTGCTTCTTTGAGAAGAGGACTTAAAAGAATGTAGAATTTACTCTAAATGCAAGCTTATTCTATAATGCCAGCAAAAGAAACTAATCTAAATCCTATCTTAATTAGGCAGATATAGATCTAACCGAACTAAAAGCAAGATAATTAAAGTATTGGGATTTAAATATGTCTTGTTTATAATGAATATCAAGTTAATGATATTATGGTTACCAAAACACATCCTATTGAGACCTTTAACTAAAATAATAAACCAACAACATCCCAGGAAGTAGTTCACAAAAATGGTATTGATTATCAAATCAATAAACTCAATAATTAAATGATAATATGTGGACATAGTTCACAACACATTACCATTCAATAAATTAGTTTTAATAAGACATATTTCTGAGTAAATAGTTACTCAGAAATCAGAAATTAATTCATAAGAGCAGAGATACATAATAACAACATTGAGACAAATTACCCATATTGACAATATTGCACAAACATGAATAAAATGAGACATTCCTGTTACCATAAAAATGAAACTGATATTTGAAATAGTAGTATTAAAAATACCAATTTATTGCATCCATTTCTCTGATCTCGATCTCCAACACTCCTTTATATTGCTTGAACTTCTGCCTTCAGAACTAGAGCCACAATAGTGCAAACTCTGCCCCTCATACATAATTCAAGATACAAAGGAAAAATCCTCAACAATCCCCAGATCTGAGATTTTCTCTCCTCTCTCCTACAACTCTAAATTCCTATTACAGTAGTGCTTTTAGAAGTCTAGAATTGCAGAGGAGAGTAGCCCTTATGACATTCTGCAATCTATTACTTATACTATTTGTAAAGGAATTCTTGAGAGGAACGTTTGGTGAAGAGAAATCTACCAAATCCAATTTTATTTGCTCAAAAATCCTGATCTTCAATTGCTGGAGCATTTTCATTGATTGAGGTCCTTTTCTCCATATTTATTCCACTGTTTTCTTGCGAAAAGAAATCAAAATAAATTAAGATGCAATCAAAATATCATTTCTGGCAATTAAATCAAATCCAATCAAACTCTAATTTTAATAAATAATTGAAAATAAAACATAAGCTTTCTATTAATGTTTGAGGTGGTTTAATTGGCCAAAGATATTATTAACCAATGGATCTGCAATTAGAAGAGGCTTTGGACAAATGAAAATGAAGAAAATATCTCATAAAATTGATTTTGTTTTCAAAATTCGAAACTTGATCTTTTGCCTGATTTTTGACCCAATAAATGATTAAATCTGCTAGTGAAACCTCCTAAAAAATGTTCTTCTTGATTTTCTCTTTCCAATAAACCATCATGGGCCTCATTTGGCCAAGTATAACTCAATCTATGAGCCTCCAAAGTTGATGGGTCAAATCTGGCATGAATCTAGAAATTCTGTTGCTGAGCTAAAAATATTGTAATTAAAAACTAATACTAAATTAGTCTCTTATGAATTCTAATTTAGTTACTAATTATCAACTAAACTAATTATTAATAAACTATTTATTAATTAATATCTAATTAACTATTATAATTAACAATTTAATCTAATTAATTAATATAATTAATTATTATAAACAAATTTAATCTGATTAAAAAACTGATTATATTAATCTAAATGATATTTAATTTTTAAATCAAATTAATAAATTCTATATAATAATTAATTCTAATTAATTTAAAACTTATTATAAAATATGTAAGCTATTTTAAATAAATAAAAAAAACTAATCTACCTTGCTTTATATGCTCCACTCACGTATGAGTGAGTTTTTTTATAAACCCAAATGAATGGATTACAAACTTTAATAAACGCCTTTTAAATTATGCTTATCGGGGATCGAAGCATGGAGGTGTATCGGGGGTTTTCAAACTTTGTCATATGTCATATGCAATAGCTCCGATCCGATCGGGTAATAAAAAAAAAAATTTAATATTAAACCAATGAACTTGCTATGTGACATGCCTTTTCGCAATCGGCGTTGAGAGGGGTATCGGGGATTTAAGAGATGTGCTTATTAAAAAGTCTCGATGTGATCTTCCCATTGCGAAATAATTCTTTATATATATATTTTTTATATATAAATTTTTAATTAAATTAAATTAATCATATTTTTAAATAATAATAATTTAATTAATTTAGGATTATTATATAAAAAATCAAATTTTTTATTTTGGTTTTATTTTATGAGGTTTATTTTATAAACTACAGCGACTTTTAATAAAAATGAAAATTAAACTACAACTATTTAAAAATAAATAAATTACAGCTACTTTGAAATTATGATTGTTCGAGATTAGTAATTTATTGGAGTAAATTACTAAAATCCAGTTGCTTCATGATTTTGCTGTATAAGTTAAAAAACGGAAAAATGTTAGAAAGAACTAATTAGGGGCTAATATTTAAAATGGATGCATTATTGAACTAATTTATTTACAAAATGCAATATTGTACATTTTATGCATTTTTAACCGAGGCTACATAAATAATCAGATTTTCAAAGGAGTTCCATTTTCAAACCAGTTGACCAAATGAGGCAAAACAAGCGTCAATGGGAAGCTTATAAAAAAACGATTCTAACAAAGCAATCAAAATAAGAATCCAAAGAAAATGAAAAATTAACAAAAGCGTAGGGTAATCAACTAAATAAAATTCAAAAAAATGTTTAGCCAAAAATTTTATAAAAAGGGTCCCCATTATTTGAAGTAAACAAGTCAAAAAAGGGGGGGTTGTGTTTTCACCACAACATGTCCAAACAATACTTGCCCGATAAAGCTATTTCCCGTTGGGCCCTCAATGTTATGTGTCATTCAACATATGGAATCGGGTGGCCTCCCACCAATAACACTAAGTGCCCAAAAGCAGTGCGATGGAAACCATTTACTGCCTGCCCGCTACACAGAAAAATGGTTACTATTCACCTCGCTACATGACAAAATGACCACTATTCACGAGTACCCGCCAAAATTGACATTTGCGCATAAAGCCAAAAAGCCCCAAATCATTTTCTTTTATCGTTTTTTCAACTGTAAACCTCCATGCATGCACCTAAGAACGTCGAAGTTGTCAATCTACATCCAATTGCACCCTAAAGATGGCACAGAGCACCCAGTTCACTTCCAGCCTACACATAAACTTTTTGACTGTTCGTAGTTGCCAGCCGCCCTGTTCAGAGCTAGTTTTCCTTAAATTCTAGGTACTTAGGCCATACTTCACCAAAAAACCCTTTCAATTTCAAAGCCATTTACTGAGTTTTCTTAGTTAAAATATAGATTAATTGAAGAAACTCAAAGAACTCAAACCTACTCTGTGTTGAACCACCATTTCCCTAAAAACTACAAATTACCTCTCCTACTCTCAAATCCACAAGAACTGAGAATGGCTGCCCAAATTGCCATGGATGTAAGGCCTATCACCACTCCCCATCTAGACCAGGACCACCTTCCCTTAGCTAATAATGATTTCCAGATAAAGGACACCTCTGTCCTAGAATCGTCGCTCAAAGTACACTGTCGAAGAAGGGATAGATACTTGAACTGTGTTGATGAAATTTGTCTTTGGGAGTCCAATTTATTCAAGTACCCATTCCCAAAAGTCCACATTTTCCCAGAAATTCTCCACTACTCTCATTCCAATTATATTCCTAGTCAAAGAGCAGTGACGTCCCCTAACAAGACCATATTTTTCACCATCACTTCTCAATCTATCAATGAGATGTTGCAACTTCAACTAGGACAAAACCTAACTCCTCTTTCAATTAGAATCTTATTAGACCAGTTCCCCAAACTTTCCATTGCAAAATTGGTTGAGATGTTCCAAACCTTCATCAGAGAATAAAGACATATCCCAAACGATCCTCCTCCATATGTAACTACCATTTTTTACCCATTTGGTTAGGACATTGTAGCCATGATATCTAGTGTCCTAGGTTATACCACTAGTGAATATATTGATGAAATTGTCCTAGCTTTCATGTCCATCTACACTCCAGGGAAACCTCCTACTGTTATCTATGACTATACCAAATTTATAGCTGATAGGATGCATGACCAGTTTCTCAAAATGAGCAATGAGAGAGTCTTCAAATACTCCTCTGTTTTGTACCACCTTTTTCTGTATTTCTAGTTGAACAAGTTTCCATTCACCCTGTAGAAGCTTGATACAAAAGGTCAGCCCAGATCCGTCATTTTCTAGACTCCATTGGTCCACAAATATCACTCCCCATATTCATATGCTTACTTTATTGACCTATTTTTGCATCTAATTGTGACAATGTTGATAGGAAGCCCTCCTCCTAGAATCCGTTCAGACATAAAAAGGGTCTTGCAATTATCAAAACAATCCAAGGTAGGTGACTGGTACTTGTACCAAGACCATACTAATATTACAATCCATAGTTGCATGTTGGCACCATACAAACTCCCTAAATACCTCCCAATGAGGTTATTTTCTTTAGAGTACTATAGGCAGATTATCAATGTAGATGAAACAAACTTTGTCAATGCCAAGAAGAAGGATAACCTCAAAATAAAGGACCAACCAGGACCCTTCATATGTAACTTTAGGAAAGAAGGCCGAGAAGCATATTTAATATTCGAGAGCATGAAATTCCAAAGAATTTTTGTTTGGAGATATGGCCCTTTGGAATTCATAACCAAAAAGAGACAAAAAGTCAAGCTAGGACCTTTCATTCATCACCTTTTCCTGAAATTGAAGCCTTTGCAAACCAATCAGAATGGGAAGAAGGGACCTTAGTAGATCAGGACGACTCCAAAGTAGAAATGGAGAATGCACTCATTGACCTAGAGAAACAACTTGATGAGGTTTATTTTCTGTGGGTTCCAGAAGAATCACAGGTACCAGAAGAATCACAGGTGCCAAAGGGATGAGAAGTACTAGACCTGTCAGAGGTGCTAGATCAAACAGACATACCAAAGAAATCAGATAAAGCAAAAACGACCATGAGTAACCCTCCAGTTCTACAAACTCCTCTGAATGAGGAGAAAAGCCTCAAGAGAAACAAGGAAGAGGCCACTACTTCAAAAACAGAAACATCACAAGCCCATGCAGAGACAAGCCAGCCTAAGAGATAAAGAGTGAATGCTGTCCCTAGACAGGAATATACAGAGGAGACAGCTAAGGTTACAAGCACATAAAGAGATAGGAGCAGGCTTGCCACTCCATCTGGAGGCACCCTAGAACCTTCCATATCACACACTTAGATTTTGGAAAGGCAAAAAAGTGTTGACATATTCTCTTTTAGAATGCCAGCAGGTAAAGACCAAGATATTAAGGAAAGATACAAAGAAATAAAGGCTAGAAATGAGAGGTTGGAAGCCCTAACCTATGCATAGTATCTGAAGATGAACCCTACCAATCAAACAATGCTCATGTTAGCCTTTGATGTCAAAGAGGGGAAAATGCAAATGACCTTCATCAAGCCAAACACTCAGTAGCCAAGGACAACAACAGATTTTAAAAGGGTGGATTTTGAAGTACTGGCAAGGGATATTCATCCCAGTGACCAAATTGAGCTACACAAGCAAACACGGGAGATGATATATTCCACCTTAACAGGGAAATCCATTACTGCCCACCAACTGCAAAACTCTCTTAATAATATATCAGCACAGTTCCAGTTGGAGAAGGTCTCCTCACAGGCCAAAGATACTAGAATCAAGTTCTTAGAGGACTTAGACATAGAGTTGGGACAAGATCCTAAAGATGTAAAGGCCACATAACAACTAATAAAAAAGAAAAATGATGATATTCCTACACTCAAGAAGCAGCTAAAGATACCCCACCCACACAATCCTCAGACAAAGGAAGTCCTGTCGGCACAATAAGGACATGAAGAGCTCATGGACTCGGTCCTGAAGCTAATGATCCACTCAAGGAGAGACAAAAGGAGTTGGACACTTTAATTCAATCAAAGCAAAGTGACTTGGCCACAACATCCAGAACTGTCATCCCCATAGTGTCAACAATAGTTCTTTCCACAATGGCAACATCATTGGCACCTACAGCCCCACCTACCACAACACTGCCAATTACAACTGAGTCCACTGTAGCAGTGGGTACATCAATTGAGAAAGCAACAAAACTGATAAAATCCATAGAGGAGATTTCCATCTAGGCTACAAACCTCAAAAGATTAAAGGAGAAAGTGGAAAGTTTGGAAACTGATTGCAAACTTGCCCAAATTTAGCACAGAGAAGAAACACAGAAAGCCCAAAGAATGGGTGAGAAAATCAAATTCATCGAGAAATATTTGACACTGCAAAAGCCACTAAGACAGACTAAAGAGATTCTCTGGGCCAATATCATTAACTCTATCAATGATATTTTGCCATCAATCCAAGTTATATTTGAGCAAACAGAACTGGTGAAGATAGCCACTAAAGCCATCAAGAAAGTAAGGGAATAATTAGGAGACAACCCTGAGGATGGTAATCAACTCATCCACCTCCTGAACAATAAGAACAGATATGAGCTCTACGAGCTTGAAATAGAGGATAGGATTGAAGCCATCCTAGAGATTAGAAAGGTCCTTTCCAAAAGAAACCTCATGCTTAACTTAGAAGAGAAGCGCCACAACATGCAGGTAGCCATTGACAGGTTTATTGCTAAATTTCAAATTTTGAGGGATAGAGGTCTTTCTAGTCCTATGGTCATCAATGAAAAACTCATGACCCAATTGGACTATAGTGATAGACTTAGGAGATTGGCCAAGGAACAAACCAGCTCTTTGGCCATTAAAGCCCTCTCAACAAGCAAAGTATTATATGATACAATGGAGAACCTCTTTTTCCTAGAACATGATGTGAAACATTTGTTTCTCACCAAGCCCAATTTTGCAAAATACACAGAGGTAGAGGGAATTTACAAAATAATGTTGAAAGTGAGATTGCCTGAGGTAGAATGGTGGGAGAAAATGAGAGATTTACTATGAAAATGTTTTACATTAGAAATTTAGCACAGTAAATATGAAGGCAGCGAGGTGAAATAGGTAAAAGATAGATTAGCGGGGTCAAAGAGTAACAGAGTCAAAGAGTATCAGTCAAAGATCAAAGTAAAGAATATTTCCTGTGTAGAAATACCACAACTATCAACCAACGTAAAGGGCTCAAAACTCAATAGAAACAGTTAGCAACGCCACAATAAAAGGGACAAAAAGAAGCAGTTCTACATCTGTCTCTATCTTCATGCATGAAGATATTTTATTCCCTAGATTAAATCTCAAATTGTTATGAGATATTTTGTAACTATTTTTTGTATAAATACTTCACATTTTTGAAGTATGTAGGCTGGATTCCAAGATATATCTATATACTTTTTCTATCAAATCAAAGTTCTATTGTATCAATCACTGAATTAGCTTGCTGGATGAAGGAATAAAGATCAGATATTTTATAGGATTCTTGTGTAAGCAAAATACAGATAAGTATTCTCCCATGTTCAATGTTGCTTTTCCTTATGTTTTTTCCATAATATTTTGTGTAAATCTCTAAAATATAAATGTATAACAAGGAATGATATTTCATAAATTGCTTGAATGCACTATGTCTTGACTGTTTTACATTCTGATTGTTTTCTCCCAAACTATCTTAGCTAGGGAATTCTTAACTGCTCCTTAGCTTCCATAGTTTCTCTTCTGGTCTATAGTAAAGGATTCTTAATTACCCTTTGTTCATGATCATCCTCATTGCTTCATTCTAATCCCGGTCCAAGGATTCTTAAGTGCCCTTTCACCCTGGTTAGAATTACTTTACCCATTAGGCCTAAAGAATTGTGTGTTGCTTTGCTAGCCTGCCTTGTGAACATTCCCTTTAATGATCTGATCCAGTTATGCTATTCATTTGTTGACTCCATAGCCCAATGACTTGAATACCTAGCTCTATCCATTGGCTCCAAGAATTCCACCACCCAAACTTCAATTCAAAACCAAAACCCCCATGAACATAAAGAACTAGCCTGAAGTCCCATAAAAACAAAGTGAAATCATATAGAGAGAGCCCTCTCTAGACTTAGGTTGGCTAGAGCCTAAGCCTAAGATATTGGTTTGTGGTTACCTTGGATGCTTCCTGTTAGAACCTAGATTTTCCTCAAGCTGGAAAGGCAAGGTTCTAGGTCCACATCAAACCACTCTCAGCCTCGTAGCTAGACCTACGAGGACAAGAGAGGGCTCTCTCCGAGTCAATCTTGGAAAAATATGATCGATGAGGCATGAGATGACTGAAATAGAAGCTAATTTTAGGCTAGTTATGACATACAAAAGGTTTGATTTAAGTTTTTGGGGGTTTTGTGTTGAAACGGGGAAAGGCAAATTTGGGCTTGGGGATTGAGGCACAGTTTTTGTAGAGGTCCGAATGGGGCATGGAAGGCTATCATCTTGATCCCTTTAAATGGAATGAATGGGTAGATCAGACTGGTGAGGAGCTAAGGAGAGCAAGAAGGCTTCAAGGATTCTCCTTAAACAGGTGAAAACATTGAAAATCAAACAAATTTAAAGGCAGAGCATAACAATCTACGGATTCTACCTTAACACTTCATTTGTTCAATTGCAGAAAATTAGAGAACGAAAATGATACACATAATAACTTACAATTACTGAGAGAAGCACACCATCAAAACATAAAGCCACATGGATCCCAAACAGTGCTGCAAAACCTTGGTCTTTCCTGAGCTAAAAATGTAGAGAAAATATGTACAATGATATGCCTAAGAAATCCCAAGTGTCCAACCCTGAAAATGACTGAGAGATTACATGATATAGACTATCATAATCCATTCCCATGCCTCTAGGTGTCTAGTTCACCATTCTAGGAGCTATTTCAACCAATTCTAAACCAAGCACTGAAATCTAGGCAATCAAAACAACTTGCCTCTATATGTTAGGAAACTGATTCATTCATTAAATTTTCACTTGATAGTGAATGAATCTTCTAGAACTCATAAATAAGTGCCAAAATTACATCGTGTGTATCCAATTACATCAAGAAGCAAAACTAGTCAAACTGGCTGAATTTCTAAGCTGGAAGGTGAAAAATTGGGCAAAAATCCTCTATGCGCCGCGCCAAAATCTGTGTGCGTCGTGCCACTTTGGATCTGATTTTGAGGCACTTCTTGAAGTCAAAATTGATCCAAAGTGTGCTTTTTGGAAAGCCCTTCCTGTCTACTTTCCAAGCCAAGTGGAATTTTTCAATTTGGTGTCCATTTGCCCCTCCAAAAATGCAATCTCCCAAGACTGCTTCTTGTGTGTCAAAATAGGGGCAGAGAGGTCATTTTTTGCATGCTTTTGGCCTTTTAGGCTACCCAGAACTTGATGAAATCCTTAGGTAATCCATGAGCATACATAACGTTCCATAAAAAAAACCTGAAATACAAATTTTTCCTCCATAAGATATCCCAATTATAAGCGCGTGCCAAGTGGCGCTACGCGTAGGACTGAAAAACCTGTTTTTAAAGTCAAAATTTCAAAATTGATAAAATTTTATCCAAATTCTTTGAAATTTGGGTTGAAAGTGCCTCATCGAGTTCCATACTCAACCAAAGAAGCTTTGGCCAAGATCTGAAGACGATCATGCTCTTTTTGCCTCTTTTGCTTCTTTGTTGCCTTCTTCAATTTTTCCTTCAAATTTCTTATCTGCACCTTGGAACTCATAGTGCTTGCCCTGTAATGGAAAACCATGTGCCTCAACAATGATTTTTCATTATCGTCCTTTTCCAATAGTCTTTCAAGGTGAACGTTGATTCTCTCGAGCCAAGACTCTCGATCATCGTTAATCACTTGTTCCAATGTAGTGAACTCAGTCCTCCTCCTTTGGGCAGCTTGGCGATTCTCGTGCATATTTTGCAACTCCATGATCTCTTGCTGATCTTCAATCTGTTTTTTCCTCTGCTCTAAGTATTTGATGATCCACTTAGCCGTCTCCAAGTTGAGGGATAAGGCATTGATCTATGTTTGTTACTCCTGAATGACCCCTCTAAGATGTGCACTTTGCGGGTCCATGTTGGTATCGTCATCCTGAATGAGAATGAAGTCAGTATCTTGCTCATCTGAAGGCCCCTCATCCTACATTGGCCTCTTTCCACAGTCCTGTACCTGCACTTGTGCTGCTGATGATGGCAACAAGACCCCTTCCAACCCAGGTGGAGATTGTACTCGTTGTGTTGCTGCAAACAATCCCCACATGCCTCTCTGGTAGGTAACATATGTCAACAAAATGGTAGTCTCCACCTCCTGACCTCCATGCTGCTGTGAAGGTTCACCCGAATCATGAACAACCTCCTGATGAGCCACTGAAGCTGTGAAGAACTCATGGGAGATGAAGTCTTCCCATATGATACCCTACAGGCCAAGTTGATGTACAACAATGATCTTGATGAGCGCGTAGTGATAAATGATAGTGATAAATGTTGTTGTGCTGCTATTCTAGACTCTTCCTCCACACAAGAGTGGTCATCCTCTTGATGTTTTGGTACATGAAATATGGAATGTACATGAATTTCACTCTTGTGAAATGCATCAATAGCCTGATATGGTATGCATAGAGGCGTGAGAAGCGACCTTCACAACTGAAGTATCTGATAATGAGTCTCATCAATGGTACATAAGATTCCTTCAGAAACTGAAATGGGAATACTCTCCTGAGATGCCTCAAATAGCTGGGCCTAATGTAAGGTTCATAATATGATCTATCCAGTTGCTGTCCTTTTTTCCACTCTTCCCCTATATTCGATATCACAGTGGCCTAAGAGATGGTTTCTAGTGTCAAGGTAAAGTCTAATCCAGCAAGAGTAACATGACTATCATGCAAGTGTAAAACAAACAACCGAACTAACTCCTGATGATGCTGGATCTGAGCGATCATCTCACAATACTGAAAGCATGACATTTGTTGAAAGCATCTCATCGCAAGCGGGCAGGCCTGCAATTGAGTTAAGGAAGTAGGCTCTTCTCTGACATGTATGCCACCTTTTCACGGCCTCCAGGGTGCATGTCCTCCCAGGGATGAGTCACTTCGAGTTTCTACTTCATAGTTAGATGAATGACCAGACGACATTACTGCTAATATACCAACTGCCTTGAAAGACTGTTGATGTATGAAATTGCTGTTTTGGAGAAATGATTGTTGGTTACAAAACTGTGTCGAACCACTGTTAAGATATGTTGAAATCTGCCACCAAGGGAAAATGTAACCAGGGAGTGTCAGGAAGGGAAATAATATGAAGGGATGAGGGACTTATGGGAGAAATTATGTTTAGGGACATGTAGGATGGTTTGGGAAATCTATATGAGGTAGGTTTTGGGTTTTTACATTTGACAATGGGTAGAAGGGAATTGCGGATAGGGGTTTAATAATTTGAGGGGATAGGGAACAATGAGATTAGGGAACAAATGGTGTCAAGGGGAGAATAAAATGATGGAAAAAGGATATACTTGGTGGCAAACCATTTTTAAACCCTAACAACAATCGGCTTGATGACTTTGATAGGTAGGGTTTGAGAGCTTTTGTTGCAACTTTTAGCAGCAATAAACCATCACCATACTAGCATAAAAATGGATGAAACACTGAGATGGTAACCCTACCTGGAAAATCCAAGTGTTTAGATGGAAATTTGATGCAATTTCAAGCAAATTCGGGCAATTTGGTGTATGCATCGTGCCAAGAACCCAGTGCGCTGCACGCTTCCATTGTGCCGCGACAGTGGTAGTTTACACTGTGAATCTTCCCTCTGTGTGCCGCATGGCTTGTGTGTGCTGCGACCTCCTCTGATGCACTGCGTGACTTTTCAATGCACAATCTCGTCCGTTGAAAAACACAATTTGGTTCTCCAATCCTCCAGTTGATATCCTTTGACCTCTTAGGACAACAAAATGTGTTTCAAGTGATGAACATGGCTCATGGAGTAATGGGTTGATTTTTGATGAAGCAGTGATGAGTTTGTGCTTTGGAGGTTCTGTGTGCCACGCACAAACCCAATGTGCCGCATCGTGTGCGTGTGTCGCACCCTTGAGAAAACACAGTGTATTTTAGCTCTATGAGCCGCGCTTTGTGGGTGCGCCGCACCACCTATTGTATGCGCCATGACTCCTTTTAGCTCACAATTTTGGCATTCAAATGTGAATTTCGCTCTCCCACAACTTGGCTCAACTTTCCAAAGATCTCTTGGCATACAATGATGTTTCAAACAATGAAAAACACTAATATAGTGATGGTTTTCATTTTTGATTCTCAAAAACCCATTTTCTTATGTTTTAGTTTTTGGCACTTTTTCACAATTAATACAACTCTGATTTTTTCCCCCCCTTGATTTTTGACTTAGAATGATGAATTTCTTGGAAAGTTTTTGCAGGGATGGTGGCATGTCTTGACCAAGGAAGAATAGGACTGTGCCTGGAGATTTCAACAACTGAAAAACATTTTTTGAAAATTACATGGCAATATACACAAAAAACGAAATGTCGACTTTGCTTCAAAACAGAGTTTTGAAGAAAGTCATAATCTATCCATATGATGATGAAATTCTTTGAAATGAGAACTTATTAGAGACCTCCCTCAGGACTACTGGCTTTATTGGACATCTTGAAGACACAAATTGAGAAACCCTAGACCTAGTGACTAAAATGACTCTTACTAATCAAAAGACTAAAACAGGTTTGTAAGTGACTCAAAAACTTGATTTTGATGGACAGACCTGAGCCAGCATGGTAAGGCATGAGGGGTAATGAACAAAGCTAATCCATGCCCTGGTGAGTGGTTGTTTTTAGAAGACCTCCCCTTTGATGAGACATTTGATCTTTCACTATTTAGAACCAGGTCTAAAAGTGCACTTCGTGACATAGTTCTCGATTCAGAGTTTCTTGCAGATCTCGAAGTCCAAAAGGCAAACCAGTCAATTGATGAGTATATTATAAATTTCCCTCAATCATTCGTTACTACTGCTAAGATCCGTGAGCTTTCTAAACCAGTTTCAACTACTCTTAGTTCACCATTATTCCCTTCCACCTCTAAAATTCATTCCTCACCTCCATTTATACATTCACTTCCCTACTAACCTACCATTACCCATCAATCACCTATTACCCCTAGTTATTCATCAACTACTGTATCATTTCCTAGCACCCCAACCCCACTTCTTATCCCTACCCAACTTAGAGCCATGGAAAATAGATATTCTCCTCTTGTGTTACTTGCCCCACTTGGTGCCATGCCACAAGGCTACCAAAAATAAATTGTCTAATTTGATGGCATAGGACCTTACACAACACAACATCATGTAAACAAAATAACAAATTACTTTCAACTGCACGGAATTGATGTCGGTGGTGTTCAAATGAGACTTTTTGCTTAGAATCTCGCTCGTGATTTTACGAAATGGTTTAGAGCTTTAACTACTAATAACATAGATATTCTAGATATATTTTATCGGCAATTTTTAAATATATGGGAAAAGCAAAAGAACCCCTTACAGATCCTTTCAGAATACTAAAACATTAAAAGAGAACCAAATGAAATAGTTTAGGATTACTGTACCAGATTTAACAATAAATACAATGCAATACCAATAAATATTATTCCCTCACCTGACTTAGCATTGATAAAATTTCTTATGGGTTTGATACTGATATGGCATTCCAACTCAGAGAGAGAAATCCCCCAACCTTAGAATACATGCAAAGTGTAGTAGTTAGTGTAGAAGGCAACCTTCTAGCAAAAAGAGATAGGGTTAGGAATGAAAGGAGAGGATCTACCAAAGATGAAGCCTCACCCTTTGACCTTAAAATAGATGTTCTAACCAAGGATATGGAAAAAATTACAGATAGGATAGAGAACATTAAGAGGAAGCCTCAATGGGATAATCAACGGGCACCTCCAGTGAGAAACCCAAACTTTAGAAAGAATCAGAATCAAAATTCTGGAAAGAATGGACCTGATCAAAATATTAAGCCTCGTTTTCAAGAAACGTATTCTGAAACATCCCATTCAAATGACCCTAAACAAGACACACAAATTAACTTGATGGGATTAGATGATGAGTAAAAAATCTTCTTGACCCAAGATGAGCCAGAACTGCATATGTTACAGCAATTGCAGACCCAATCTGGAGAATCATTTGATTATAAACAAGGATATGATTCTACCATCTTTGAAGTACACAAAAAATACAACTTGATGAGTAAAAGAATATTGATACTCCTGACCAAACCAAGAAAACAGTGCCAAATCAACCCAGGAAAATCAAAACAACTCCAGTTACTAAAACTCTCTGAATCCTCCCTAGACCAAATCATAACCCTCCTGGCCCCACCATTATAGATATAACCCATGACCAACCCCATGATGATCAACCATCCACTTCAATCCCCTCCAAGGAGACAGTGGAAAAGTCTCCAAGCACCATATTAGAAAATCCACATAAAAAGACCTTAATTACAGAAAAAGACGAGAAACCTACTCCAACTCTTGTTATGAGAATTCCAAGCACTGTAATAGAAAAAGCCCCTTTTCCTTTCAATTTGGGAACAGAGGTAGCTAAATTGAAAATTCCAATTCCCTTAAAAGAGTTGATTAAAAGTGAAACCTATAAGTCTCAAATAAGCCAAACCTTAAACATTGTTGGGAATGAAGATTTTGTCAACTTGTTTGATGATCAGCCTGAGCTTATATTTGGCCTTGATGTTAATGGAAAGCCACTAGAAGGAGGGATACCACCCTTTTATATTAGCCTTAGCATTCATGATAAAATCTTACACAATGCAATGGTAGATTCTTGGGCCTCACGCAATTTAATGCCAAAATCAATTATGGAAAAATTAAACTTAGACATAACAAGACCTTAGAAGGACTTATTTTCATTTGAATTAAGTCAAGTAAAGTGTCTAAGGCTAATCAAAGACATGTGTGTTACCTTAGTAGAATATCCTACTGAGAGCATTCTCTTGGATATAGTAGTCGCTGACATCCCACCTAAATATGGAATGCTATTATCTAGATCATGGGGAGCTAAACTTGAAGGATCTTTACAACTTGACATGTCATATGCCACAATCTCAGTTTTCGGACAACCCAAAAAGTTGTACAGAGAAACCCTAATGAAATATGTAGTGAGTAGCCAGGTTAGGCCTCTCAACTTCCCTATCTACTCCATGCATTTTGACATTGATTCTTTTATTTTGTATTATGTTGAACAAACACAACAAAATACTTCAAACATCATTGATTCGGAACCAAAAGAAATTGCAGTTATAGCTAAAAATGAAATTGTCCGAACTCAGGAGCTTTCCAATGAAAATATTGATCAAAACACCTCAAACAATGAAAATTTTGTTCCTCCATATAGTAAGAATTATGAACATGAGATATTACGGCACCTTGAATTTGATGGATCAGTGAATAAGTTAGGAGCAGGAGCAGGAGTGTGGACATACAATCTAGAGAATGATCACTCAGAGGGCCATTCTTATAGACTGAATTTCGAATGCACTAACAACATGGTTGAGTATGAAGCCCTGATTTTAGGTCTCAAACAAGTTAGGAATTTAGGATCCAAAAGAGTTTCTATTATGGAAGACTCTCAGTTCGTTATAAAACAAATTAATGTTATATATATGACCAGATATCCTAGGTTAAGTTTTTATAGAGGAACAATTGTAGAAATAATGAATACTTTCCTAGAAGCTAAGCTTGCAGTCATCCCAAGGAAACATAATATGTAGGCCCATAGTCTCAATGTTTGCCAACACGTGTAAGTTACCCTTTCAACGTAACCATTAGTAAACTGCTGAGGTCAAGCACAGACCTTCTATCCTAGATAACTTGGAAAACTAGCAAGTATTTACTAATGACCAACAGATAAATAATTTTTTAACCTTATAAGAAGAATTTGTAAATAGTAATATAGATACTGACATAACATTAGATCCTGATTATAAATATGAAATAGAAATTAATAAAATAGAAGATGAAAATATAGATAGATTTCACCCCACCAAATTTTCAAAATTAGATGTAGAAAACCTAATGCAAGTTGAAATTGATGAGATAATTAATGAAGATTCGGAAATCATTAATCTCAAAGACAACTTTCTGCCCAAAGGATTAACCCATTTGGAAGACTAGTGTGATTCAAATGATGTCCGTGGAAAACCAAAGATGGAACCATTAAAATATAATATTGAGGAGTGTAATATAGGTACTAAGAAAAATAAAAAATTAGTCAAACTATCGAAGTCATTACCTCCTACCGAAAAAAGTAAAATACCTTGAATTATTAAAGGAATACCAAGATGTCTTTGCATGGAGTTATGAGGACCTCAAGTCCTATGACACCAGCATCATATAACACACCATACCCATAAAACAAGATCAGAATCCTTTCAAACAAAAGCAGAGGAGGATTAATCCCATCTTATTGCCCTCTATTGAAAAGGAAATCGGAAGGATGTATGAGGCCAAGATAATAGCACCAATCATATTCTCTGATTGGGTTTCAAATTTAGTGCCAATAAGGAAGAAAACTCATGAGATCAGACTTTGTGTTGATCTCAGGAATATTAGTAAAGTTTCACTCAAAGACAATTACCCTCTCCCTAAAATGGATAATATCTTCAAAAGGGTAGTAGGATCAACTAGAATCTCATTATTTCATGGGTTTCCTGGTTATGATCAAATTTTAGTTCACCCAGATGATCAGGCCAAAACTATGTTTACTACTCCTTGGGGCACATTCATGTATGTGTAGATGCCTTTTGTATTTATAAATGCAGTGGCCACTTTCCAAAGAGCCATGGACATAGCTTTTCCCAAGGAAATTCATGACTTCCTAGTACTATATTTAGATGACATCACTGTATTCTCAAAATCTAATAATCAGCACTTAGATCATCTCAGGCAGGTTTTCATCAAATGTAGGAAGTATGGAATTTCTTTAAATCCCAAGAAATATTTATTTTGGTTAGAAGAGGGAAAGTTATTAGGCCATATAATTTCAAAAGATGGTATACGAATAGATCCTACAAGATAGAGGCCATCTTACAGAGACAACATCCTAAGAACATTAGGGAATTACAAACCTTTTTAAGGAAAATTAACATTCTTAGGAGATTAAGTTCTAACTTAGTGGAATTGATTAGATCATTGAGTAATATGTTGAAAAGAGATTTGATCTTAAAATGGACCATTGAGGCTAATAAAACCTTTGAAGACATTAAGCTAGCCCTAACTAAAACACTAGTTTTGATTAGTCCAAAATTTGACAGGGACTTCATTTTATTTTCTTTTGCTTCAGAACATAAAATTGGTACAGTTTTACTGCAGAAAAATGATCAGGGTTATCAACAACCTGTTGCTTTTCTTAGCAAATCCCCAAGAGATGCCCCCTTAAAATACAACATATTGGAAAATCAAGCCTTTTCTTTGGTAAAAGATATCAAAGATTTCAGAGTTTAAATTTTATATTCTCATATAATAGCCTATGTCCCTAATTCAGTACTCAAGGACATCCTAACTTAGGAAGGTCCAGTTGGAAAGAGAGGGAAATGGATCGCTACCATATTAGAATATGACCTAGAAATCAAACCACCAAAGTTAATCAAAGGCAATGGTTTATCCAAGCTCATGGCTGAATCAAACTGTCAAGCCTTAGATGTAAATTTTATTGTAGAAATGGATAGTGGACAGGAGATGGTGACTCCAACAATTAGCGAGGCCTTTATCGAATCACCTTGGTATGCTGACATCATATATGTTTTACTAAATCTAGAAGCTCCTCCTAAATTATCTAGGACCTAAGGCAGGTTTTTAAAAATGAAATCCTTAAAATTTTTCATAGTAGATAATGCTTTGTTTTGGAGGAATTATGAGGGTATTCTTCTCGACTATTTATTAAAAGAAGAATAAGACAAAGTGTTACAAGAGTTTCATGCAGGTGATTGTGGAGGACATCTTTACTGGAAAACCATTGCTGACAAAATTCTTATAGCTAGTTTCTATTGGCCTACTTTGCTTTCTCATGTAAAGAAATATGTAACCCCCTGTCATAAATGTCAAAATTTTGAAGGAAAGAAAAATCTTTTACCCCTGCCCCTAAATCCAATCTCTGCTAAAGCACCTTTTGAACAATGGGGTCTTGATTTCATTGGTGAAATCCACCCACCTTCATTTGCCCAACACAAATGGATTCTCATTGATACAGATTATTTTACCAAATGGATAGAAGCCATACCATCAAGGCAAGCCACTAACACTATTATAATAACCTTCCTTGAGGCCAACATCCTATCTAGATTTGGGTGCCCAACCAAAATCATCATTGATAATGCAACAGCTTTCAAATCTATAAAAATGATAGAATTATGTAGTAAGTATCATATAACTTTATGCCATTCCACATATTTTTGTCCCCAAGGAAATGGACTAGCAGAATCCTGAAACAAAAGTCTGGTAACATCATCAAAAAATGGTTAGAGGATAACAAGAAAACATGGAACAAAAAGCTAGTAAATGCCTTATGGGAAAACAGGCTAACCACAAAGAAATAAATTGGTACAGTCCTTATCAATTAGTTTATGGGATGGAAAATTTTTTCACATCTTCCTTGGGAACACAGTAATGAAGCTGCTCCAAGAATTACAGGTTGAACCAAATGACATCCAAAGAAGAATCAATCAAACAATTCAATTGCAGCAAACTAGGGAAGACGTGTATATCAGATCTCAGGTTTGGCATGAAAGGATCGAGAAGAGTTCTTATAAAAGGACTAAAGTAGAAGCTTTATACCTAGGGAACAAAGCTATAAAATAGGATTCAAGGAGAGAAGATAAAGATAAACATGGGAAATTTGATTTCCTATGGAAAGGCCCATATATCATTTATGGTTTTAGAGGTAATAATGCTTCTTCCTCAGAGAAATGGATGGCACAGAAGCAGCAGGAGGACTAGTGAATGGGCAAATGCTTGAACATTATACTATACCTAGTTACTGACTTCACTGATCATTTGTACATACTTTACTTTCAAAAATTTAGATTTGATTGGATGGTGATTTTTGAAGTTGAAGCCAGGAGAGGAGGCCCTAAGATTTAAAAGTTTTACTATCATAAATAGTAATAATGCAGAAGCATAAATGGGAATATTGTAGGGTAATATCACAACAATTCAGAAGGTCGTTGATCTACAAAGTTCTTGAAATTTCACCAGGAAATGCCATCCCCAAGTGGAGCAATTGTTAGGTTCTTATACCAATAGGAGTCATAAGTTTTGAATGACTGAGATTAAACCTTGTGATATGTACATACCTTTGCTTTCTGCAAATGTTTTCCATATTAAAAAAATCAAAAAGTGTAAAGAGGGTATGTCCTAAAAGAATAATAAAAGGAGAAAAACAACAAAAGGGTGAAAAAAAGATGAAAAAATATGAACGCCAAGAAAAGAAATAGACCATGAAAGTGAGCAAGCCAAAATTCCATTCCTATTTTACTTTTATGTAGAATAAAATGATTGTGTGCAGCCTATGATCCATACCATAATCCATGACAATCAAAATGTTTAAACTTGGCTATCTCATGTTTTCAATTTCATGTCTATAGATAGAGAATAAAATATGGCCAAACAGTGTAACCTTGGCAAATAATTAGATAGGTAGAGTTAATAAAAGGAGCTCAATTGTTTAATCTGAGCCCTTGGATGTAATAAGGTTAGATGTAAAAATGGTAGGATGAGTAGATGGGTAAGTAGAAGAAAGGTTGCAGAAGTTATGATGATTGGTTGGACAAAAAGCATATTTATCATTCTCATCATAAAAGTTCCAATGTGAGTGGGAAATTAAGCGTGAATAAGGTTTACAAAGTCAATTAATTAACTTCCCCCATCCATTTCATCCTTTTACTTTCCTAATTTCCCACTAATAAAATTCAAAGTACCAAAACCTTTAAGTCAAAGAGGCTCAAAGCATTTCTCTGACTTTTGGAGGGACCAGACCCTCGGCTCAATAACTTATAGGGAATAAGTACTAAAACTCCCTCATAAAAATTCATCCCCCCCTTCAGTTCATTCATCCCCCTTCTTTTCCCCCCATTTCCTTAATAAAACCCCTTTTTCTAAGGTTAAACACTATTTACCTTGGAAAAGCAATCACCCCCATGTAAAACCCCTTTTTCCCAAAACCCCACAAAAACACCCTATCCTAAGTATTTTTGTTAACATTGGAAAAGCATTAAAACGTGAAAAAATAATTTACTTAGTGTATGGTGTCCCCTTTCCACCAATTTTGTAATTACTAATTTTATTTATTAAATCACAATAGAAACCCATTTCCCCGTATATATTTAACTCCTACATATAAATTAACCCTGCCCTTAGTTCAAATATAAACTATAATTTCACCCAAATCCCAAAAACCCACTAACTAATTGATCTGCGATTAATTTAGGAAAAAACCCAATTAATCCCTCTGCTAACGACCCCGACGCCTTAACCCCACCTTAATCCGTCATTAACCCAAATACTGCCAAACTTAATCACTCGTCGGGTCCCCCCATTAGCCTTTGTGCAGCTTACCCACCCGATCACCATGCAATCATCTTCCTTCACATCCAACGACGCTTATACATATCGGGTGGACTCAACGTCCAAACAATACCCATTCAATAAATTTGTTTTCTGTCAGGCCGCCAATGCTACGTGTTGTTCATTGTATGGAATCGGGCAGCCTCCCCCGAATACCACCAAGCGCCCACACGTGGTGTAATGGAAACCATTTACTGCCTGCCTGCTCCAGGACAAAATGGATACTGTTCACCCTAGTACACAACAAAATCACCACTATTCACCCATACCCGCCAAAATCGACTTTTGCACATAAAGCCAAAACGCCCCAAATCATTTGTTTTTATCGTTTTTTCAACTGTAAACCTCCATGCACACACCTGCGAACATCGAAGTTTTCAACCTACATCCAATTGTACCCTAAAGATACCATAGAGAATCCAGGTCACTTCTAGCCGACACAGAACCTTTTCGATCGTTCGCAGTTGCCATCCACCCTATTCAGAGCTTGTTTTCCTTAAATTCCAAATATTTAAGCCATACTTCACCCAGAAAACATGTCAATTTCAAAACCAGTTACTGATTTTTTTTAGTTCCAAAAATTAATTGAAGAAACTCAAATAACTCAAACCTACTCTGTGTTGAACCACCATTTCCCTAAAAAGTACAAATTACCTCCCCCACTCTCAAATCCACAAAAACTGAGAATGGCTACCCCAATTGCGATGGACGTAATGCCTTTCACCACTCCCCATATAGACGTAGACCACCTTCCCTTAGCTTATAAGGGTTTCCATATAAAGGACACCTCTGTCCTAGAATCCCTGCTCAAAGTACATTGTCAAAGCAGGGATAGATACTTGAACCATGCTGATGAAATTGGTCTTTGGGAGTCCAATTTACCCAAGAACCAGTTCTCAGAAGTCCACATTTTGCCAGAAATTGTCCACTAATGTCATGCCAATTATATTCCTAGTCAAAGACTAGTGACGTCCCCTAATCAGACAATACTTTTCACCATCACTGTTGAATCTATCAATGAGATGTTGCAACTTCAACTAGGGTAAAACCTAACTCCTCTTTCAACTGGAACCTTATTAGACCAGTTCCCCAAAATTACCATTGCAAAATTGGCTGAGATGTTCCAAACCTTCATTAGAGAAAAGAGACATATCCCAAAGGATCCTCCTCCATATGTAACTACCATTTTTTCCCCATTTGGTCAGGACATTGTAGCCATGATATCTAATGTCCTAAGTTATACCACCAGTGAATATATTGATGAAATTATCCTAGCTTCCATTTCCATCTACACTCCAGGGAAGCCTCCTGCTATTATCTATGACTATGCCAAATTTATAGCTGATAGGATGCATGACCAGTTTTTCAAAATGAGTAATGAGAGAGTCTTCAAATACTCCTCTGTTTCTTTTTCTATATTTCCAATCAGACAAGTTTCCATTCACCATGCAGAAACTTGATACAAAAGGTCAACCCAAATCAATCATTTTCTGGACTCCATTGGTCCACAAATATCACTCCCCATATTCATATGCTGACTTTATTGACCTATTTGTGCATCCAATTGTGACAATGGTTATAGGAAGCCCTCTTCCAAGCATCAATTCAGACATAAAAACCATCCCGCAATTGTCAAAACAACCCAAGGTAGGTGATTGGTACTTGTACCAAAACCATACCGAGATCAGAATCTAGGATTGCGTGCTAGCACCATACAAACATCCCAAATACCTCCTAATGAGGTTATTTACTTTAAAGTACTAATGGTAGATTATTAGCACAGATGAAACAAACTTTGTCAATGCCAAGAAGAAGGCTAAGTTCAAAATAAAGGACCAACTAGGCCCCTTCATATGTAACTCTAGGGAACCATGCCGAGAAGCAGATTTAATATTTTAGAGCATGAAATTCCAAAGAAGTTTTGTTTGGAGATATGACCCTTTGGAATTCATAACCAAAAAGAGACAAAAATTCAAGCTAGGACCTTTCATTCATCACCCCATTCCTGAAATTGAGGCCTTTGCAAACTAATCAGAATGGGTAGAAGGGACCTTAGTAAATCAGGATGGAACCAAAGTAGACATTGAGAATGTTCTCATTGACCTAGAGAATATGATTGATGAGGGTTCTTTCCTGCAAGTGCTAGAGGGATCAAAAGTATGAGACCTGTCAGAGGTGCCAGATCAAATAGGCATACCAAAGAAATCTAAATAAACCAAAAAGCACCATGAGCACCCCTCCAGTTCTATAGACTCCTCTAAATGAGGAGAAAAGCCTCAAGAGAAATAGGGAATGGGCCACTACTTCAGAAAAAGAAACATCACAAGCTCATGCAGAGACAAGTCAGGCTAAGAGATAAAGAGTGAATCTTGTCTCTGAACAAGAATATACAGAGGAGACAACTGAGGTTACAAGCACGAAAAGAGACAAGAGCAGGCTTTCCATTCCATCTGGAGGCATCCTAGAATGTTCCACACCACAAACTCAGATGTTGGAAAGGCAACACAGTGTTGAGGTATCCTCTTTCAGAATGCCAATAGATAAAGACCAAGATATTAAGGAGAGATATAGAGAAATAAAGGCTATAAATGAGAGGCTGAAAGCCCAAACCCATGCAGAGTATCTGAAGGTGACCCCTACCAATCAAACAAGGATTATGTCAGCCTTTGATGTCAAAGAGGAAAAAATACGTATGACCTTCATCAACCCAACCACTCAGCAGCCAAGGACAAAAAAAGATTTTAAAAGGGTGGATTTTGAGGTACTGGCAAGGGATATTCATCCCACTGACCAGATTGAGCTACAAAAGCAAACGGGAGAGATGATATACTCCACCTTAATAGGGAAAGCCATTGTTTCCCACCAACTACAAAACTCTCTTACCAATATATCAGCATAGTTCCAGTTGGAGAAGGCATCCTCATAGGTCAAAGATAATAGAATAATGTCCTTAGAGGAAATAGTCAGAGAGTTGGGACACAATGCCAAAGATGTAAAGGCCATAGAACAACTAATAAAAAAGAAAAATGGTGATATTGTTGCACTCAAGAAGCAGCTAAATATACCCCAATTGTATCATCCTCAGACAAAGGAAGTCCTGCAGGCACAAGAAGGACATGAAGAGCTCATGGACTTGGTCTTGAAGCTAAATGATCAACTCAAGGAGACAGAGAAGGATTTCAACGCTTTAATTCAATTGAAGCAAAGTGACTTGGTCACAACTTCTAGAACTATCATCCCCATAGTGTCAAAAATAGTTCCTTCCACAATGGCAGCATCATTAACACCTACAGCTCCACCTACCACAACACTGCCAATTACAACTAAGTCCACTACAGCAACAGGTACATCAGCTTAGAAATTAGCAGAACTGGTAAAAGCCATGGAGGATATGTCCATCCAGGCTACAGAGCTCAAAATATTAAAGGAGACAGTGACAAGTTTGGAAACTGATTGCAAACTTGCCCAAATTCAGGAAAGAGAAGAAACACAAAAAGCCCAAAGAATGGGTGAGAAAATCAAAGTCATCGAGAAATATTTGACACTGCAGAAGCCACTAAGATAGACTAAAGAGATGTTTTGGGCCAATATTATTGAATCTGTCAATGATATTTGGCCATCAATCCAAGTTATATTTGAGCAAACAGAATTTGTGAAGATAGCCACTAAAGCCATCCATAAAGTAAGGGAACAATTAAGAGACAAGCCTGAGAATGAAAATCAACTCATCCACCTCATGAATAGTAAGAATAGATATTAGCTCCATGAGCTTGACATAGAGGGCAAGACTAAAGCCATCCTACAGAATACAAAGGTCCTTTCCAAAAGAAACCTCATGCTCAACTTAAAAGAGAAGTGCCACAACATGCAGGTAGCCATTGACAGGTTTATGCCTAAATTTAAAATTTTGAGGGACAAAGTTCTTCCCAGTCCTATGGTCATCAATGACAAACTCATGACCCAATTAGACTATAGTGATAGACTCACGAGATTGGAGAAGGAACAGGCCATCTCTTCGGCCATTAAAGCCCAGCCAACAAGCAAAGTATTATATGAGACATTGGATAACCTGTTTTTCCTAAAACATGAGATGAAACATTTGTTTCTCACCAAGCCCAATTTTGCAAAATACATAGAGGTAGACAAAATTTACAGAAGAATGTTGAAAGTGAGATTTCCTGAGACAAAATGGTGGGAGAAAATGATAGATTTAATATGAAAAAGTTTCACATTAGAAAGTTACCACAGTAAATCTTAAGGCAACTGGGGGAAATAGGTAAAAGGAAGATCAGCAGGGTCAAAGAATAACAAAGTCAAAGAGTACCAGTGAAATATTAAAGTAAAGAAGATTCCAATGTAGAAATACCAGAACTATCAACCAGCTTAAAGGGCTCAAAACTCAATAGAAACAACCAGCAACACCACAATAAAAGGGACAGTAAGAACAATTCTACATCTATCTCTATCTTCATGCATGAAGATATTTTATTCCCTAGATTAAACCTCAAATTGTTATGAGATATTTTGTAATTATTTTTTGTATAAATACTTCAGATTTCAAAGTATGTAGGGTGGATTCCAAGACATTTAATAGACTTTTTCTCTCAAATAAAAGTTCTATTGTATCAATGACTAGATTCAAGGAATAAAGATAAGATATTTTACAGGATTCTTGTGTAAAGCGAAATACAAAAAGGTATTCTCCCATGTTCAATGTTGTTTTTCCTTATGTTTTTTCCATAATTTTTTGTGTAAATATCTAAAATATAAATGTATAACAAGGAATGATATTTCAAAAATTGCTTTGATGCACTATGTCTTCACTGTTTTACATTCTGAATGTTTTCTCCTAAACTAAATTAGATAGGGAATTCTTAACTGATCCTTAGCTTCCATAGTTTCTCCTCTGGTCTATAGCAAAGTATTATTAATTTCCCTTTGTTCATGATCATCCTCTTTGATTCATTCTGATCCCAGTCCAAGGATACTTAAGTGTCCTTTTACCCTGGTTAGAATTACTTCACCCATTAGGCCTAAAGATTTGCATGTTGCTTTGCTAGCCTGCCCTGTGAACATTCCCTTTAATGATATGATCCAGTTATGCTATTCATTTGTTGACTCCATAGCCCAATGGCTTGAATACCTAGCTATATCCATCTACTCCAAGAATTCCACCACCCAAACTTCAATTCAGAACCAAAAACCCCAAAAACATTAGGAACTAGCGTGAAGTCCCATAAAAACAAAGTTAAATAATAAAGATATATCCCTCTCTAAACTTATGTTGGTTAGAACCTCAGCCTAAAATATTGGTTTGTGGTTGACTCGCATGCTTCGTTTTTCTGATGTAAGGAAAAGTTTGAGTGATAACATAGTGGCGACTCCACTGGGAACTCAAATCCTCAGTCTTAATATACCTTTGAGAAAATTTCAAATATTTTTTTCAAGCCTCTCGAAGGGTTTATTAGAAGTTATTTACAAAATTTCACAAAAAGAAAGTAATTAGAAAAGCTTGAAATTATGGCTTCAAGGAGAACTCACTATACTATGGCTAATCCAGATCAAAACCCTACCCTAGTAGTGGATAATGTCAACCTGATTTTGAGAAGATCTAAAAGACAAGAGAGTTCAGTCAGTCCAACACCTTCAATCAATGTAGATTCATGCCCTAATGAGTGGTTGTTTTTAGATGACCTCCCCTTTGATGAGTCATTTGACCTTTCCCTATTTATAACCCGGTCTAATAATGCACTTGATGAAATAGTTCTAGATCTAGAGTTAATTGCAGATCTCGAAGTCCAAAAGGCAAACTAGTCAATTGACAAGTATATTCTAAATTCCCCTCAATCATCCCTTACTACTGCTGAGATCCTTGAGCTTTCTGAACCAGTGTAAACTATCCTTACTTCACCATTATTCCCTTCCACCTCTGAAATTCATTCCTCACCTCCATTTATACCTTCACTTCCCTACCAACCTACCATTACCCATCAATCACCTATTACCCCTAGTTCTCCATCAACTACTATATCATCTTCTAGTACCCCAACCCCACTTCTTAACCCTGCCCAACTTAGAGCCATGGCAAATAGATATGCTCCTCTTGTGTTACTTGCCCCACTTGGTGTCATGCCACGAGACTACTAAAAAAAAATTTGTCCAATCTGATGGCACAGGACCTTATACAACACAACATCATGTAAAACAAAAAAAAACTACTTTGAACTGCACGAAATTGTTATCAGAGATGTTCAAGTGAGACTTGTTGCTTAGACTCTAGTTGGTGATGTTAGGAAATGGTTTAGAGCTTTACCTACTAATACCATAGATAGCCTAGATATATTTTATTAGTAATTTTTAAATAGATGGGAAAAGAAAAAGAACCCTCTGCAGATCCTTTTAGAACATGAAAACATTAAAAGAGGACAAAATGAAATAGTCTAGGATTACTGTACCATATTTAACAATATATACAATGTAATACCTTTCAATCTTAGGCCCCCACCTGACTTAGCACTAATAAAATTTCCTGATGGGTTTGATACTGATATGGTATTCCAACTCAGAGAGAGAAATCCCCCAACCTTAGAAGACATGCAGAGTGTAGCAGTTAGTGTAGAAGCCAACTTGCTAGCAAAAAGAGGTAGGGTTAGGAATGAAAAGAGAGGATTTGCCAAATATGAAGCCTCACCCTCTAACCTTAAAATAGATGTTCTAACCAAGGGTATGGAAAAAATGATGGATAGGATAGAGAAAATTGAGAGGAAGCCTCAATGGGATAATCAACAGGCACCTCCAGTGAGAAACCCAAACTTTAGAAAGAATCAGAATCAAAATATGGGACAAAATGGACCTTATCAGAATATTAGGCCTCCATTTCAAGAAAAATATGTTGAAACATCACATTCAAATGACTCTGAACAAGACACACACATTAACTTGATCGGATTAGATGATGAGGAAACTGTCTTCTTGACCCAAGATGAGCAGGAACTCCATATGTTGTAGCAATTGCAGACCCAATCTGGGGAATCATTTGATTATAAACAAGGATATGATTCTACCATCTTTGAAGTACACAAACAATAAAAATTGAGTAAAAAGAACACTAATACTCCTAACCAAACCAAGAAAATAGTGCCAAATCAACCCAAGAAAATCAAAACAACTCCAGTTACTAAAACTCTCCAAATCCTACCTAGACCAAATTAGAACCCTCCTGGCCCCACCATTGTAGATATAACCCATGACCAACCCCTTGATGATCAACCATCCACTTAAATCCCCTCCAAGGAGACAATGGAAAAGTCTCCAAGCACCATATTAGAAAATCCACATAAAAATACCTTAAATATAAAAAAGATGAGCAACCTACTCCAACTCCTACTACGAAAATTCCAAGCACTCAAACAGAAAAGGGCGCTTTGCATTTCAATTTGGGAGTAGAGGTAGCTAAAATAAAAATTTAAGTTCCCTTAACAAAGCTAATTAAAAGTGAAACCTATAAGTCTCAAATAAACAAACCTTAAACATTGTTGGGAATGAAGATTCTATCAACTTGTTTGATGATCAACCCGAGCTTATATTTGGTTCTGATGTTAATGGGAAACCACTAGAAGGTGGGATACCACCCTTTTATATTAGCCTTAGCATTCATGAAAAAATCTTACATAGTGCAATGTTAGATTCTGGGGCCTCACACAATTTAATGCCCAAATCAATTATGGAAAAATTAAACTTAGACATAACACAACCTTACAAGAACTTATTTTCATTTGACTCAAGTCAAGTCAAGTGTCTAGGGTTAATCAAAGACATGTGCGTTACCTTAGTACAATATCCCGCTAAGAGCATTCTCATGGATATAGTAGTCGCTGACATCCCACCTAAATATGGCATGCTATTGTCTAGATCATCGGGAGCTAAACTCCAAGAATATTTACAACTTGACGTGTCATATGCCACAATCTTAGTTTTCGGAAAACCAAAAGAGTTATACAAAGAAACCCTAATGAAATATGTAGTGAGTAGCCATGATAGGCCTCAAAACTTCCCTATCTACTCCATACATTTTGACATTCATTATTTTATTTTGTATAATGTTGAACAAACACAACAAACTACTTCAAATGACATTGTTTTAGAACCAAAAGAAATTGCAGTTATAGCTAAAAATGAAACTGCCCAAACTTAAGAGCTTTCCAATGAAAAGAATGATCAAAACACCTCAAAGAACGAAAATTTTGTTCCCCTAGATAGTAAGAATTGTGAACATGAGATATTATGGCACCTTGAATTTGATGGATCAGTGAATAAATTAGGAGCAGGAGTAGGAGTGTGGTTATACAATTTGGAGAATGATCACTCAGAGGGCCATGCTTATAGACTGAATTTCAAATGCACTAACAACATGGTTGAGTGTGAAGCCCCGATTTTACGTCTCAAACTAGTTAGGAATTTAGGATCAAAAAGAGTTTTTGTTATGGGAGACTCTAAGTTGGTTATAAAACAAATTAATGTTGTATATATGACCAAAGATCCTAGGTTAAGTTTTTATAAAGGAACAATTGTAGAAATAATGAATACTTTCCTAGAAACTAAGCTTATAGTCATCCCAAGGAAACATAATATGCATGCCCGCAGTTTAGCAATGTTTGCCATCACTTGTAAACTACCTTTTCAACCTAACCAGCAATACACTGCTAAGGTCAGGCACAAACCTACTATCCCAGATAACTTAAAAAATTGGCAAGTATTTACTAATGACCAACAGATAAATAATTTTAACCTTAGAAGAAGAATTTGTAAATAGTAATATAGATACTGACATAACATTAAATCCTGATTTTAGAGGTGAAATAGAAATTTATAAAATAGAAGATGGAAAGATAGATAGATTTCATCCCACCAAATTTGCAAAATCAGATGTAGAGAACCTAAAGTAAGTTGAAATTGATGAGATAATTAACGAAGATTCTAAAATCATTAATCTCAAAGACAACTTTTTTCCCAAAGGATTAACCACTTTGGAATACTTGTTTGATTCAAATGATGTCCCTGGAAAACTAAAGATGGAAACCTTAAAATATGATATTGAGTATAATATAGGCACTAAGGAAAATCCAAAATTAATCAAACTCTCGAAGTCATTACCTCCTATCGAAAAAGTAAAGTACCTTTAATTATTAAAGGAATTCCAAGATTCCTTTGCTTGGAGTTATGAGGACCTCAAGTCCTATGACACCAGCATCATACAACACACCATCCCCATAAAAGAAAACTAGAAACCCTTCCGACAAAAGATGAGGAGGAATAATCCCATCCTATTGCCTTCTATTGAAAAGGAAATCCGAAGGATGTATGAGGCCAAGATAATAGCACTGATCATATTCTCTGATTGGGTTTCAAATTTAGTGCCAGCAATGAAGAAAACTTGTGAGATCAGATTTTTTGTTGATCTAAGGAATCTTAATAAAGCTCCTCTCAAAGACAATAACCCTCTCCCTAAAATGGATCATATCTTACAAAGGGTAGTAGGATCAACCAAAATCTCATTATTGGATGGGTTTTCTGGTTACAATAAGATTTTAGTTCACCCAGATGATCAGGCCAAAACTGCTTTTACTACTCCTTGGGGCACATTCATGTATGTGACGATGCCTGTTGGATTGATGAATGTAGGGGACACTTTCCAAAGAGCCATGGACATAGATTTTCCCAAGGAAATTCATGAATTCCTAGTAATATATTTAAATGGCGTCACTGTATTCTCAAAATCTGATAATCAGCACTTAGATCGTCTAAGGCACGTTTTAATCAAATGCAGGAAGTATGGAATTTCTTTAAATCCCAAGAAATCTTTATTTGGGTTAGAATAGGGAAAGTTATTAGGCCATATAACTCCAAAAGATGGTATATAAATAGATCTTGTAAGAATAGAAGCCATCTTACAGATACAACATCCTAGAAACATTATGGAATTATGAGCCTTTTTAGGGAAAATTAACTTTCTTAGGAGATTTATTTCTAACTTAGCATAATTGATTAGATCATTGAACAATATGTTGAAAAAAGATTTGACCTTAAAATGGACCGTTGAGGCTAAGAAATCCTTTGAAGACATTGAGCTAGCCTTATCTAAAAGACCAGTTTTAATCAATCCAAAATTTGACAGGGACTTCATTTTATTTTCCTTTGCTTCTAAACATACAATTGCTGCAGTTTTACTACAGAAAAATGATCATGGTTATGAAAAACCTATTTCTTTTTTTTGTAAAGCCCTCAGAGATGCCCCCTTAAAATACAACATAATGGAAAAGAAAGCCTTTTCTTTGGTCAAATCTATCAAATATTTCAGAGTTTAAATTTTATATTCTCATATAATAGCCTATGTCCCTAATTCAGTAGTCAAGGACATCCTAACTCAGGAAAGTCCAGATGGAAAGAGAGGGAAATGGATCGCTACCATATTAGAATATGACCTAGAAATCAAACCACCAAAGTTAATCAAAGGCCAAGGTTTATCCAAGCTGATGGCTGAATCAAACTGTCGGGCCTTAGATATAAATTTTATTACAGAAATGGATAATGGAGAGGAGATGGCGACTCCACCAATCAACGAGGCCTTTATCGAATCACCTTGGTATGCTGACATCATATATGTTTTACTAAATCTACAAGCTCCTCCTGAATTATCCAGGACCAAATGCAAGTTTTTAAAAATCAAATCCTTAAAATTTTGCATAGTAGATAATGCTTTGTTTTGGAAAAATTATGAGGGTATTCTTCCCAACTGTTTATTGAAAGAAGAATATGACAAAGTGTTACAAAAGTTTCATGCAAGAGACTGTGGAGGACATCTTTGCTAGAAAACCACTGTTGACAAAATTCTTAGAGTCAGTTTCTACTGACCTACTTTGTTTTCTAATGTAAAGAAACATGTAACCTCCTATCATAAATGTCAAATTTTTGAAGAAAGAAAGAACTTTTACCCCTGCCCCTAAAGTCAATCTCTGCTGAAGCAAATTTTCAACAACACGGTCTTGATTTCATTGGTGAAATCCACCCACCTTCCTTTGCCCAACACAAATGGATCCTCACTACTACAGATTATTTTACCAAATGGATAGAAGCCATACCATCAAGGCAAGTCACTGGCACTGTTATAATAACCTTCCTTGAGGCCAACATCATATCTAGATTTGGGTGCCCAACCAAAATCATTACTAATAATGCAGCATCTTTCAAATCTAGAAAAATGATAGACTTATGTAGTAAGTATCATATCACTTTGGTCCATTCCACAACTTATTACCCCGAAGGAAATGGACTAGCAGAATCCTCCAACAAAATTCTAGTAAACATCATCAAAAAATTGTTTGAGGATAACAAGAAAACATGGAACAAAAACCTAGTAAATTCCTTATGGGGAGACAAGCTAACCACAAAGAAATCAATTGGTACTAGTGCTTATCGATTAGTTTATGGGATGGAAGTTGTTTTCCATATTCTTGGGAACACCAGTAATGAAGATGCTCCCAGAATTACAGGTTGAACCAAATGACATCCAAAGAAGAGTCAATCAAACAATTCACTAGTAGACAACCAGGGAAGAAGTGTACATCAGATCTCAGGTTGTGCAGGAAAGGATTTAGAAGACTTTTGATAAAAGGACTAAAGCAAAATATTTTTACCTAGGGGACAAAGTTCTAAAATGACATTCAAGGAGAGAAGATAAAGGTAACCATGGGAAATTTGATTTCCTATGGAAAGGCCCATATACCATTTATGCTTTCAAAGGTAATAATGCTTTCTTCCTAAGAGAAATAGATGGCACAGAAACAGAAGGAGGACCAGTGAATGGTTGAATGCTTAAACCCTATATTGAACCTAGTTACTAACTTCATTGATCATTTGTACATACTTTACTTTCAAAAGTCTAGATTTTATTGGATGGTGATTTTTGAAGTTGAAGCCTGGAGAGAAGGCCCTACTCTTTAAAAGTTTTACTGCCATAAATAGTAGTAATGCAGAAGCATAAAAGGGAAATTCGTAGGGTAATATCACAACAATTCAGAAGGTCGTTGATCTACAAAGTCCTTGAAATTTCACCAGGAAATGCCATCCCCAAGTGGAGCCACTATTAGGTTCTTATACTAATAAGAGTCATAATTTTTGAATGACTGAGATTAAACCTTGTGATATGTACATACCTTTTCTTTCTGCAAATGTTTTCCATATTAAAAAAATCAAAAAATGTAAAGAAGGTATGTCCTAAAAGAATAATCAAAGGACAAAAACAACAAAAAGGTCAAAAAAAAATGAAAAAATATGAACCCAAAGAAAAGAAAAAGACCATGAAAGTGAGCAAGCCAAAATGCCGCTCCTTTTATACAGAATAAAATGATTGTGTGTAGCTTGTGATCCATGCCACAATCTATGACAATCAAAATGTTTAAACTTGGCTATGTCATGTTTTCAATTTCATGTCTATAGATAGAGAATAAAATCTGGCCAAACAGTGTAATTGTTGGCTTATAGGGGCCTGCCCAAATTCGGAAGAGTTATTTAAACAAACAAATCTCGCAGCTACCGACCCTTTCAGCAATAGCCCGTAGAGCGCAGACAGAGGTCTCACCTGAGGTAGTAGGGAAGGGTGCTGGAACTAAGTTTTTTCCCCCTTGGGATGTCTAGATGTGGTTTTTAAGGTCCGTGTGCCTTTCTGCAGTCTTGCACTGCACAGATTCGATTACCCTTATTGTTCTTATTACAGATTGGATCGATTATTACTATTCTGATCTATTTAGAGAGGTCTTTAAGCAAACTGTATTATTTCTAGTAACTTTCGTGCATTAATAATAAACCCAATTCACAAGTATTCAATAGTAGAAATGCATAGATCATAACAATTCATTTACCATAAAAGAGTAAAGTTTCATTCAACACAGAATTCAGAGTAAACTTATCTTTATTAACAATCTTCACTAATACATCCAGATCCACCCTGTGCACTCAGTTGCAAGGGTCTTCACACACAATTGTGGACTTTCTAGGCCTCTGCACACATAATTTCACAGCCTCTACCTACTACCCTTATCCCTCGACTCAGACTTACAGTTGGTTTTAGACTATCGTCGTTCGGAACCCATTACATCTCATCCTCCAAAAGAATTTCCTTTCCCTCATAAAGCCACGCTCTATTTATACCCTTCCTTGACCAGTGCTCCCTGTGCAGGCTGACTCTATTTACATTAGTTTTTATTATTTTCGGGTGGACTACCCTTTGACTCAATCTATTATACTTCACGCTCCACATATTTCAGAATTTTTACAATATCTAAATCATACTCCTTGGGCTTTCTGCCCCAAAACCCTTACGTGGGACCTCCGCTACCCAACAGTCCCCCAACACAATCATCGTGACTCATCCCAAGTCACTCGTCACTATAACTAAATGTTCTGCCTTAGCTTTGCGGTTTGCCTCCTTGTGAGTGATAGTCGACATCCTAGTACATGTTCCTTGTCTTCTGCAATGCTTCATTCATCTCCTACTTCAGTGTTTCTATCACATCTCGCAAACGATGATGCTCGTTCTACTCTGCTCGGTTAACATAGAACATCTCCTCTGAAGATTTTAGCACGAGTGGGGGAACTGCCTACGGGACTGCCTAGTACCAGTGCAGCCATTTTTTACCTTCATATCCTCCCTTCACATCATTCATTGTAACCTTTGTTGCAATTTTGGAAGACCCTAGCTACTGTCCGTAAGATCCCAAACTTCAAGGGACATTAGAGATGACTGATTAAATGCATATCTACTCGTGGTCACCATCTGGCCAGCCTTTTGTTGTTTTGTTGTAATGCACCAGCCTGCCCCTAAGTGAGACAATGGCCTCCAGACCAATTCTACTTTGTGTTCCCTCTTTTCCAGGACATCTCTTACTGGTGATGCTACTATGCCTTGTGCGCACCTTGATATGGTGATCATGCCACACTTTCTCACACTGCTTATGTACCTGTTGATGGAATCTAGCCAGAAACCATTCCTCCTCCAATTCTTCTAGCTGTGCGAGCCTCTCTTCCAATGCCCCATAGTCTGCCATACCTATGATTGTCAAAATCCACAAACTGGGCACAATATATTCCATAAGCATAACAGCCTCCTGGAAATAAACTAATAAAAATAGTGTTTGGCCTGTCAACTTCTTGCATGTAGTCTGTATGCCCATAACATAGCAGGAATGCACAAATCCTAGTCATTTTGTCATGCATTGCAAACTTTTGTCAACACAATCTCCAGAATTTTGTTGAATGCTTCCACGGTCCCATTCACTTGTAGATGGTAGGGCATACTCTGTTGGTGATAGATATAGAATTCCTCAATGAGTGCACTGATCATTTCATTCAAAAAATGTGTTCCCCTATCACTCATGAGAACTTAGGGGCAGCCGAACCTAGTCAATACGTTCTTGAACAAGACATTTTACATTGTCGTAGCCATGCAATCTTTAACTGGTTGTGCCTTGGCCCATCAGGTCAAATATTCAGTCTCAGCAATGATATAGTGTGCACCCGTTCTTCCTCGCAGTTCGATAGGCCCAACAAAGTCAATCACCCATTTCTCAAATGGTTGTAGCGTCATCTGTGGCTGAAGTGGCATTTCGTCGCTTCGTGACGGCTTGCCCATCTATTGACATACATCGCAGGCCTGACAGTATGCTTTCGAATCTTGATATAGTATGGGCCACCATAATCTAGCACGAAGAATCTTCTGGGCTGTGGCACAGCACGCATAATGTCTTCCAGCAACCCCTCCATGTGCTTTGGCTAGCATCTATCTACGCTCGAATTCTAGTACATATAAATGTAATATCTCATCGTTGCCCATCTTGAAGAGATGGCCTGCAATTACAGTAAAGTTTATTGTGCGTATCACTAATTCCTTCTTTTGTTGGACAGAATACCCCTGCAGCGTAGTTCTCGTGGTTAAAAAGTGGATAATATCTTCAAGTTTTCCATCTGGAATGCGCATGACATATAGCTGGGCGTCCGAGAGTCCCTCCTATAGACTTGTTGGTTCTTCACCATTCTCAATTCGAGATAGGTGATTTGGTCCTGCATTCAGATGTCCTGGTTTTACAACCTCAAAGTCATATTCTTGGAATAGTAGGAACCATCAGCAGATGTGCCGCCCGAACACAGACTTATTCACTAGGTATTTGAGTGTAGAGTGATCAGTGTACATCTTAAAATGTCCTCTGAGTAGATAGTGATGATACTTTTGAAGCATGTATACCATCACCAATCCCTCTCACTCAGTAGTAGAGTAATTCTTTTCTTCTTTGGACAACCTGCGACTCGCAAACATAATTGGGTGATCAATTCCTTTTGTGCCTTCTTGAGTGAGCACTACATCCAGCGATACACGAGGCATCAACATGGACATGAAATCTAATGTCCCACTTTGGAAATACCAGAATAGGGGTAGATGCCATATTTTCCTTTAGTGCTTCCAAGTTTTTATTACATTAATCATTCCAGTAATACGTAGCATCCTTCTTCAACAATTGTTCCATCGAAGCTGTGATCTGGGCATAATTTCTTATAAACTTACAGTAGTAACCCATGTGTCCCAATGTAGCACATAGCTACTTTACACTTCACAGCACTTGCAGATTGAGTATGACAACGATCTTTATCAGATCCACCATCAGGCCTTGTTTACAAACCACATGGCCTATCAAGTTCCCAAAAGGGACAAGGAAATTACACTTCGTTAAGTTGAGTGCAATCTGGTGCCAATGGCATGTATCCAGCATCAATCGTAAGCTTACGACGTGCTTCTTAACTAATCCAAATATAGTCTAGTGATCCAGGTAGATTTCTAAGAACTTGTGGATAAATTCTCTGAATGTGGCTACCATTATAAGGGAAAATATTGTTGGCGCATTCTTCAGCCCAAATGGCATTACCGTATACTGAAAACAGCCCCACTTGGTAGCAAATGTTTTCTTTCTCTGATCCTCTAGTGCAATCTTGATCTAATGGTACCTAAATAATCTCTTTGTAAAGGCGTATGCTTCCTGTCTGCCCACATTTTCTAGTACCTTATCTGTAAAGGGTGTTGGAAAAAAATCATTAACGCAAGCATCATTGAGCTTCCACAGATCTACGTAGATGTGAATCTCACCCTTTTTCTTCTTCTCTTGTACAACCATAGGACTTATCCAATCAGACTCCTTGACTGGTTCAGTTATTCCTGCCACCAGCATCTTGTCAAGTTCTTCACGGACCTTGGCTTTGTATTTTGGATTTAGTTGGTAGGGTCGCTATTTTACTGGCTTTGTATCTAGCTTCAAAGTTATTTTCATCATTCCTAAGTCTCCAAAAATCCCTTTCAGCTCCATAATATTTGTAGGGAATAAATCTCGGTATTCGTGGAGAAATTTGATGACTCTTTCCACCATGGAATCATCCCAATAGTCCCCAAGTATGCCATATTTCAGCTCTTCCTCTATTCTTATATTTACCTGCCTTGTTTTCAAGGGAGAGGTGACATCTGGATCTTCCACCTCGGGACTGCACACCTCTCGACTCCCTTCTGATTCTGGTATATCGATGTTACGTGGGTCATCCTCATCATCTTCTAGTTCTACATTGTAACATGCTAAAGCCTGGCTCAGTTGTCGCGACTAGTTGGATGCCATGACTTCTTCTGGTTCCAACGGTGTTCTAAAGATGGCGGTTTTCACCAACTGTAGTGCATCATCCACAGTATCCATCCATTTGCCTTCAAAGAGAAATGTCATCAGAAACCCTTCACGCAGGATATCCCACTCACCAGTGCCATGTCGGAGTTGTACTTCTGTATACCAGTTCCATGGAATAACATCTAGGGTATGATAAAATAAGTGCGCCCATTCTAGTTGAGGCTCAGCACCGTAAGCTTCAGTCGCTTTGCTCAGGTGAATGCATGCATTATCTCGTCCATCATATTTCTTTGTTATGTGGAGCGTTGGCTTCCCAAATCTTATCTGCATCATGCAATTACATCTTCGCCAATCTTTGAAGGTTCCTTCATGGGTACCCCACCATTGCACTGATGTTGCACACAATGCCCATTTGAGTGCATCAAACCATTGGAATTCTGGTACTGTGATTTCAAATTCTCCCATGAATTCATCTACTCCTATCAAGCCATCATATACTGGCAGTTTGCGATTCTAAGCTTTTACACAATACATGGATTTCGTCATCATATTGGAATGTAGTGTGGTCGCCCCGTTCACCCTGTTTCGCCATCACTCCTCTTCTTCATCTGAATCATTGGCACATGAGTTGGCGTGCTCCCACCAAGGTTTCCTCTCCTCCTTTTGCCAATGTACAACAACCTTGTAGATACAATCCAAAGCATTGTCCTCATCGTTGGTGTGCACAGGTTCTTTGTAGCGTTGTCCTTTTGTGGGATCTAGTGGAATGACTATTCGGACTAACTTCTTCTCAAATATCATTTTTCTCTACTTGAGGTCGATAACCCCATTCATTTTAGTGGCCCAATCTATCCCTTGCAACGCAAGATATGGGCTATTTTTGTCTATGATTTCAATAACTTCGGAATCCATCCGAGTACTTGCACCATCAATATCTACTCTGATTCCTTGTAGCCTTCCCATGGGCACGATCTTTTGTTGATTGGCCATTCAAAATTGAATAGGTGATCATTGTAGCATAGGCTTATCCATTCGTTCCCATGTATGTTTAGGTAATACGTTGGCATCCAAACCTAGGTCCAAAATGACTTGATCCATCTCGTAGTCGCCAATCTGTACTATTAATTGCATCTTTCCACGCATTCGTGATGCATGTCTTCCTAGTTTTCGGACTGCGTGAGGTTCACCCCACCCTGTGCACCTATTAATTACTTCTTGTAACCCACTAACTGCCATGTTGTCGCAAATCAGTTTTATACATGTCTCTAAGAAGGTAGTCAGCATCGAGGAATCCCTATCCGGCTCAAGTCGATCCCTACTGCCTTGGGTAGAGACACTTGTGAAGTTGTCCCTAGCTTCCATATTGGTCTCCCCATTGACCTCTCCTACGGCTGCCTCACTCCATAGTACCATGTTTACCTTGGGTTTGCCATTTCATGGTTCGGATATCATCATCTGCACGTTTTGTGTGGTTGTGGGAGGTGCTTCCTTTTTGTCGTGGATCTGTGCTATCAAAATCCGGCAATCTAGAAGCTCATGATTTAATTGATCACAATAATGGCATGATACTCGAGTTGGATTGGTACAATTTTGTGCGTAATGTCCCAATCCCCCACAGTTGTAACAGATTAGCTGCTCGTGACCCCTTCCTAGTCCTATTCCACCTCATCCTTGACTGCATCCTAGGAACCCACCACATGTAAACACCACAGTTGGAACCTGACCTCGCCCCTTAGTCTACATTCTGTAGTCCGGTGTCTGGTCCATCAACATTTGACAGCTACGACAATCCCTTTCTTCATGGCCCATCAATCTACAAAAGTTGAAAAAGAGCTGTTGGGGGGTCTGGTTATATCTTGGTAATAATTGATAGTTATCAGTGTTGTGCCTCCCTCCTACCTGACAGATTACACACCAGAGCGGGGCAATCATGCTCAGTCCTGCCTGTACCTCTAGTAGCAAGGGGGTTGGCCCCCTTGTTACCATAAGATTTACTGAGACTAGACAGTTGTCCTTATTGTGCCCTTGGCCCCTACATTTGATACACCATACTTCTTCCCATACATCTGGGCACGGTGTCTGATCTTGTTTTAACCTCTATATTTCTAAACATAGATTTTGGACATGCGCTTGGATTTGTTGAACTCCCAACCTCGGGTCCTGTACCATGGTTTCGTGCAGCCGCATTGCTTCCTCTAACACTTCTGCTTGGGATGAGATCTTTTATTGTGACAAGGCCATCTTCAAATATGGCGTTAGTGATGTGATGAACCAAGAGAGATTTTTCGAATCCAATAGAGTCATGTTGGCCACGCGAACAATGTTTTCCAACCTCTGATCCAAATCCCACAGGGTCTCGCCAGGCATCATCATGATTTCTTTGAGTCCCACAACTAACTATGATTCTGACTTAGGTCGGCTAAACTCCTTTTTTAATTCAGTATTGATGTCCTCTATCCTCGTTTTTGGGTTAGTGCTTGAATACTTCATATACCAAGTTAGCGTGCGATCCTGAAAAGCGCTAACTAAGATCGTTTTCTTTATATTATCATGTGCGACCTGTTGCGCGTTCTATAATGATGTTAGTACAAACCAAAATTGTTCCAGGTCTTCGCCTCCTGCTCCTTTAAACGCTAGTAATTGACTCGCGTTCTCCATAACTACCTTTGTTCATTCTTGCCTCTTTTGATTTCTCAATGCTCTCTTCTATCGAATCTTCACACTTTACATCAGACACCCCTTATATAGATATTGGTCCCAACAACAGAACCATTTGTTGGCCTATAGGGGCCTACCCAGGTTCAGAAGAGTTATTTAGCCAAACAAATCCCGTAGCTATCGACCCTTTCAGCAACATCCCACGGAGCATAGACTGAGGTCTCACCTGAGGTAGTAGGGGAGGGTGTTGGAACCAGGTTTCCACACCCTTGGGATGTCTAGATATGGTTTGTGAGGTTCACACACCGTTGTGTAGCCTTGCACTGCACAAATTCGGTTACCCTTATTGTGGTTATTATAGATTGGATCAATTATTACTATTCTGATCTAGTTAGAGTGGTCTTTAAGCAAACTGTATTGTTTCTGGTTACTTTCGTGCATTAAGAATAAACCCAGTTCACAAGTATTCAATAGAAGAAATGTATAAACCATAACAATTCATTTACCATAAAAGAGTAAAGTTTCATTTAACACAGAATTCAGAGTAAACTTATCTTTATTAACAATCTTCACTAATACATCTAGATCCACCCTGCGCACTTAGCTCGAGGGGTCTGTACACACAGCTACGGACTTTCCAGGCCTCTGTGCACATAGATGCAGAGCCTCTACCTACTACCCTTATCCCTTGACTCGGACTTACAGATGCTTTTAGACTATCTTCTTTCAGAACCCATTACATCTCATCCTCCAAAAGAATTGCCTTTCCCTCATAGAGTCACGCTCTATTTATAACCTTCCTTGGCCCACGCTCCTTGCGTGGGTCAACTCTATTTACATTACTTTTTATTATTTTCGGGTGGACTACCCTTTGACTCAATCTATTATACTTCGCGCTCCGCATATTTTGGAATTTTTACAATATCTAAATCCTACTCCTTGGGCTTTCTTCCCCTAAACCCTTACGCGGGACCTTTGCTACCCAACAGTAACCTTGGTAGATAATTAGATAGGTAGAGTTAGTAAAAGGAGCTAAACTATTTAATTTGAGCCTTTGGATGTAATAAGGTTAGATTTAGTTAGATCTCTATTGTAAATAAAAGAAAGATGTTTGATAAGGGTTTGCTAGATCAAATGCACCCTAATAAAGATAAGTAAAAATAGTAGGATAAGTAGATGGGTAAGTAGAAGAAAGGTTGCAAAAGTTAGATGATTGGTTAGACAAAAAGCATATTTATCATTCTCATCATAAAAGTTCCAAATGTGAGTGGGAAATTAAGTGTGCATAAGGTTTACACAGTCAATTAATTAACTTCCCCCATCCATTTCATCCTTTCAGTTTACTAATTTCCCACAAATAAAGTTCAAAGTACCAAAACCTTTAAGTCAAAGAGGCTTAGAGAATTTCTCTGACTTTTGGAAGGAGTGGACCCTCAGCTCAATAACTTATAGGAAATAAATACTAAAACCCCCTCATAAAATTCATCCCCCTCTTCAGTTCAGTCATCCCCCTTCATTTCCCCCCATTTCGCTAATAAAACCCCTTTTTCTAAGGTTAAACACTATTTACCTAGGAAAAGCAATCACCCCCATGTAAAACCCCTTTTACTAAAAAAAACCCACAAAAACACACTATCCTAAGTATTTATGCTAATATTAGAAAAGCATTAAAATGTGAAAAATCATTTACTTAGTGTGTGGTGTCCCCTTTCCGCCAATTTTGTAATTACTAATTTTATTGATTAAATCCCAATAAAAAACACATTTCGTTGTATATATTTAACTCCTACATATTAATTAACCCTACCCTTAGTTCGAATATAACCTATAATTTCACCCAAACCCCAAAAACCCACTAACTAATTGATCTGTGATTAAGTTAGGCAAAAACCCGATTAATCCTTCCACTAATGACCCAGATGCCTAACTCCACCTTAATCTATCATTAACCCAAATACCACCACACTTAATCAGTGATTGGGCCCCCCCGTTAGCCTCCATACAACTTCCCTGCTTGATCACCATGCAATTATCTTCCTTCACATATGATGGCCCTTATCCATATCGGTTATACCCGACGTTCGAACAATCCCCCCCCGATAAAGCTATTTTCTGTCAGGCCCCCAATGCTACGTGTTGTTCAACGTATGGAATCGAGTGGCCTCCCCCCAATACCACCAAGCACCCAAAAGCAATGCAATGAAAACCATTTACCACCCGTCCCTTACACAACAAAATGACCATTGTTCACCAGTACCCACCAAAATTGCCTTTCATGCATAAAGTCAAAAAACCCCAAATCATTTGTTTTTATTGTTTTTTCAACTGTAAACCTCCATTCATGCACCTGCGAACATCAAAGCTATCAACCTACATCCAGTTTCACCCTAAAGATGCCACAGAGCACCCAGTTCACTTCCAGCCTACACAGAACCTTTTTTACCATTCGCAGTTGCCAACTGCCCTGTTCAGAGCTAGTTTTCCTTAAATTTCAGGTATTTAGGCCATACATCACTGAGAAACCCTGTCAATTTCAAAACCAATTACTGATTTTTCTTAGTTAAAATAAAAATTAATTGAAGAAACTCAAAGAAACCAAACCTACTCTGTGTTGAACCACCATTGCCCTAAAAACTGCAAATTACCTCCCCTGTTCTCAGATCCACAAGAACTGGGAATGGTTGCCCCAATTTCCATGGATGTAAGGCCTGTCACCACTCCCCATCTAGACCTGGACCACCTTCCCGTAGATGATAATGATTTCCAGATAAAGGACACCTCTGTCCTAGAATCCTCACTCAAAGTACACTATTGAAGTATGGATAGATACTTGAACTATATTGATGAAATTGTTCCTTGGGAGTCCGATTTACCCAAGTACCAGTTCCCAGAAGTCAACATTTTCCCATAAATTGCCCACTATTATCATGCCAATAATATTCTCAATCAAAGAGCAGTGATGTCCCCTAACCAAGCCATACTTTTCACCATCACTGTTGAATCTATCAATGAGATGCTGCAACTTCAACCACGGAAAAACCTGACTCCTCTTTCAGTTGGAAGCTTATTAGACCAGTTCCCAAAACTTACCACTGCAAAACTAGCTAAGATGTTCCAAACCTTTATCAAAGAGGAAAGACATATCCCAAAGGATCCTCCTCCATATGTAACTGCCATTTTTCCCCATTTGGTCAGGACATTGTAGCCATGATATGTAGTGTCCTAGGTTATACCACTAGTGAATATATTGATTAAATTATCCTAGATTTCATGTCCATATACACTCTAGGGCATCCTCCTACTGTTATCTACGAATATGCCACATTTATAACTGATAGGATGCATGACCAGTTTCTTAGAATGAGCAATGAGAGAATCTTCAAATACTCCTCTACTTTGTACCACATTTTTCTATATTTCTAGTTAGACAAATTTATATTCACCCTGCAAAAGATTGAAACAAAAGGTCAGCCTAGATCAATCATTTTCTAGACTCCATTGGTCCACAAATGTCACTCCCCATATTCATATGCTAACTTTATCGACCTATTTGTGTATCCAATTGTGACAATGTTAATAGGATGCCATCCTCCAAGAATCAGTTTAGATATAAAAAGGGTCTTGCAATTGTCAAAATGGTCCAAGGTAGGTGATTAGTACTTGTAGCAAAGCCATACCGAGATCAGAATCTATGGTTGCATGCTGGCAACATACGAACACCCCAAATACCTCCAAACGAGGTTGTTTTCTTTAGAGTACTACAGGCAGATTATCAGTGCAGATGAAACAAACTTTGTCAATGCCAATAAGAAGGCTAACTTCAAAATAAAGGAATAACTAAGCCCCTTCATATGTAACTCTAGGGAAGCAGACCGAGAAGCAGATTTAATATTGCAAAGCATGAAATTCCAAAGAATTTTTGTTTGGAGATATGACACTTTGGAATTCATAACCAAAAAGAGACAAAAGGTCAAGCTAGGACCTTTCATTCATCACCCCATTCTTGAAATTGAAGCCTTTGCAAACCAATCATAATGGGTAGAAGGGACCTTAGTAGATTAGGACAACACCAAAGTAGACATTGAGAATGCACTCATTAACCTAGAGAAACAACTTGATGAGGTTTCCTTCCTATATGTGCCAGAAGAATCACAGTTGCTAGAGGGATCAGAAGTACCAGACTTGTCAGAGGTGCCAAATCAAACAGACATACCAGAGAAATCATATAAACTAGAAACCACCATGAGTACCCCTCGAGTTCTAGAGACTCCTCTAAATGAGGAGAAAATCCTTAAGAGAAACAGGGAAGGGTCCACTACTTCAAAAAGAGCAGCATCGCAAGCCCATGTAGAGACAAGATAGGCTAAGGGACAAAGAGTGAATCATGTCTCTGAACAAGAATATACATAGGATACAGTTGAACTTACAAGCACGAAAAGAGATAGGAGAAGTCTTGCCACTCCATCTGGAGGCATCCTAGAACCTTCTACATCACACACTCAAATGTTGGAAAGGTGGCAAAGTGTTGATGTATCCTCTTTCAGAATGCCAACAGATAAATTATAAGATATTAAGGAGAGATACAAAGAAATAAAGGCTAGAAATGAGATGCTGAAAGCCCAAAACTAAGCACAGTATTTGAAGATGACCCCTACCAATCAAGCAAGGCTTATGTCAGCCTTTGATGTCAAAGAGGGGAAAATGCAGATGACCAACATCAAGCCAACCACTCAGTAACCAAGGACAACAACAGATTTTAAAAGGGTGGATTTTGAAGTACTAGCAAGGGATATTCATCCCATTGACTAGATTGAGCTACACAAGGAAATAGGGGAGATGATATACTCCACCTTAATAGGGAAAGACATTGCTTCCCACCAACTGCAAAACTCTCTTAACAATATAACAGCACAGTTCCAGTTGGAGAAGGCCTCCTCATAGGCCAAAGATACTAGAATCAAGTCCTTAGAGGACTTCCTCCTCATAGGCCAAAGATACTAGAATCAAGTCCTTAGAGGACTTAGTCATAGAGTTGGGACATGATCCAAACATGTAAAGGCCATAGAAAAGCTAATAAAAAAGAAAAAAGATGATATTTCTACACTCAAGAAACCGCTAAAGATACCCCAGTTGCATCATCCTCAGACAAAAGAATTCCTAGGGGCACAGTAAGGACATGAAGAGCTCATGGACTTGGTCCTGAAGCTAAATGATCAACTCAAGAAGACAAATAAGGAGTTGGACACTTTAATTCAATCGAAGCAAAGTGACTTGGCCACAACTTCGAGAATTGTCATCCCCACAGTGTCAACAACAATTCCTTCCAAAATGGCAGCATCATTGGCACATACAGCTGCACCTGCTACAACACTTTCAACTACAATTGAGTCCACTACAGTAGCAGGTACATCAACTGAGAAATTAGCAGAACTGGTAAAAGCCATGGAGGAGATGTCCATCCAGGCTATAGAGCTCAAAATATTAAAGGAGAAAGTGGCAAGTTTGGAAACTGATTGCAAACTTGGCCAAATTTAGTAAAGTGAAGAAACATAGAAAGCCCAAAGAATGGATGAGAAAATCAAAGTCCTTGAGAAGGATTTGACACTGCAAAAGCCACTAGGACAGACTAAAGAGATGCTTTGGGCCAATATCAGTGACTTTATCAATAATATTTTGCCATCAATCCAAGTTATATTTGAGCAAACAGAAGTGGTGAAGATAGCCACTAAAGCCATCCAGAAAGTAAGGGTAGAATTAGGAGACAAACATGAGGATGAAAATCGACTCATCCACCTCCTGAATAGTAAGAACAAATATGAGCTCCATGAGCTTGGCATAGAGGATAGGACTGAAGCCATCCTAGAGATTAGAAAGATCCTTTCCAAAAGAAACCTCATTCTCAATTTAGAAGAGAAGTGCCACAACATGCAGGTAGCCATTAACAAGTTTATGGCTAAATTTCAAATTTCAAGGGACAAAGGTCGTCCCAGTCCTATGGTCATCAATGACAAACTCATGACCTAATTGGACTATAGTGATAGACTCAGGAGATTGGCCAAGAAACAAGCCAACTTTTTGGCCATTAAAGCCCTACCAACAGGCAAAGTATTATATGATACATTGGAGAACCTGCTTTTCCTAAAACATGAGGTGAAATGTTTGTTTCTCACCAAGCCCAATTTTGCAAAATACATAGAGGCAGAGAAAATGTACAGAAGAATGTTGAAAGTGAGATTTCCTGAGGCAGAATTATGGGAGAAAATGATAGATTTACTATTAAATGTTTTACATCAGAAAGTTACCACAATAAATCTGAAGGCAACCAGGTGAAACAGGTAAAAGACAGATCAACAGGGTCAAAGAGTAACAGAGTCAAAGAGTATCAATGAAAAATCAAAGTAAAGAAGATTCCGACATAGAAATACCACAACTATCAGCCAAACGAAAGGGCTCAAAACTCAATAGAAACAACCAACAACACCACAATGAAAGGGATAGCAAGAAAAAATTCTACATCTGTCTCTATCTTCATGCATGAAGATGTTTTATTCCCTAGATTAAATCTCAAATTGTTATGAGATATTTTGTAATTATTTTTGTATAAATACTTCACATTTCAAAGTATGTAGGGTGGATTCTAAGACATTTCTATAGACTTTTTCTCTCAAATCAAAGTTCTATTGTATCAATGACTGGATTGGCTTGCTAGATCAAGGAATAAAGATCATATATTTTACAAGATTCTTGTGTAAAGAGAAATATAAATAAGTATTCTCCCATGTTCAATGTTGTTTTTCCTTATGTTTTTTCCATAATATTTTGTGTAAATCTCTAAAATATAAATTTATAACAAGGAATTATATTTAAGAAATTGCTTGAATGCACTCTGTCTTGACTATTTTACATTTTGAATGCTTTCTCCTAAACTATCTTAGCTAGGGAATTCTTAACTGCTCCTTAGCTTCCATAATTTCTCCTTTGGTCTATAGGAAAGGATTCTTAATTTCCATTTGTTCATGATCATCCTATGTGATCCATTCTGATCCTGGTCCAAGGATTCTTAAGTTCCCTTTCACCTTGGATAGAATTACTTCACCCATTAGGCCTAAAGATTTTCATGTTGCTTTGCTAGCCTGCCCTGTGAACATTCTGTTTAATGATCTGATCCAGTTATGCTATTCATGTGTTGACTTCATAGCCCAATGGCTTAAATACCTAGCTCTATCCATCTACTCCAAGAATTCGACCACCCAAACCTCAATTCAAAACCAAAACCCCCATGAACATTAAGAACTAGCCTGATATCCCATAAAAACAAAGTTAAATCATAAAGAGAGAGCCCTCCCTAGACTTAGGTTGGCTAGAGACTAAGCCTAAAAGATTGGTTTGTGGTTACCTCAAATTCTTCCTTCTTCTGATAACTTCTAAGGAAAATTCTGAGTGATAACACATCTTACTAAGCTTGCAACCTATCACCATTGGAGTTCTCACAAAAGAGAATTCTTCCATGCCTAATTTGTTCAACACTTATTTGAGATACTTGCTTTGAGTGCTAAAGATTCCTTTGGGGATCTGCACAGTCTAGAATCCAAGGAAGTAGGAAAGATCTCCAAGAATTGACATCTTGAACATGACCTTCATATCAACTACAAATTCATTGGTAAAAGAATATTTATCACTCTAAAATATGATATCATCAACATATACAACCACCACAATCACTTTTCTGTATTTTTCTTTGACATATAAGTTACCATCGGTTGCACCTCTTTTGAATCCACACTTGAGAAGGTAGTTTTCTAGCTTTGAATACCATGCCCTAGAGTCTTGCATGAGAACATACAAAGCCCTCTTAAGTCTATAAACATAATCGAGTTTCTTTGTTAGCTGAAAACATTCTAGCTGCTCTATGTAGACTTCCTCTTGTATTTCTCCATTGAGAAAAGCAGATTTGAAATCCATTTGATATATTTTAAATTTCTTAAAGAGAGAAAATGACAAAATCATTCTTATTGCTTCTAATCTAGCAACAGGGGAAAAATTTTCACTAAACTTTAGTCCTTCCATTTGAGCATAATTTTTTCATACCAATCTAGCTTTCTCTCTTACAACTTCTCCATGATTATTTAATTTATTCTTGAAAACCCACTTCATTCCAATGACATCCTTGTTAGCATGACTTGGAACAAGTTCCCATGTCTGATATGTTTTCTATTTGGTCCAATTATTCATTCATTTCTTTTAACAAATATTGACCTTGACTCGCTTGTATAACATATTTCGGTTCCTTCATGGATAGTAGGGCAACATGTGCTTATGGAGGAGGATTTAGCAGCTTCCTTCTTGTTTTCACACGAGTATTTAATTCAACCAAAAATTGATCAAATGGGTAGTCTTTTTGTACATATATTGGAGGATATTTGACTTTAGGACTAGGGGACTCTTTATCATCGTCTTCTATAAATGGCTCAATGTATTCTTCACCAATGCTAAATGGTTAATCAACATTTTTTTTTACTAACTCTTTATCTTCTTGCTAAATGTGTTCATGCATCTTGACATCAATATAGTTAATGATTCACTTAGTATTTTTATTATAACATCAGTATCTTTTGTTTTTGTTTGAATATACCAGAAAAATACCTTCATCTTCTCTTGCATTGAACTTGCCAAGTTTCTCATCATTTATCTTGATGCAACATATGTTACCAAAAAATATGAATTGTTTTACTATTGCAGGTCTACCATGCCACAAATCATATGGAGTTTTGTCACTATTTGGTCTAGAATGAGCTTTATTGAGGATAACCACTACTATATGAATAATGTCTTCTCAAAACCTCTATTAAACATTCCTTTTGTTCATCATGGATTTGGCAAATTATTTCACCAATCTCTTTGCTATTTCTGCTACACCATTTTGCTAGGGAGTCTGATATTGTAAACTTATTTTTGATTCTGTTATTTTTAAAATTATCATAAATTTTCTTTTTAAGTGAACTCACCTCCATTTTGGACATTATGCTTTTGATTTTGTAATCAGTTTCATTCTCAGCCATGGTTTTGAACTCCTTAAACTTCTCAAAAGCTTCACATTTCTATCTAAGGCCACCCACATCCTCCTACTGAAATCATCAATTCTTAGCATAAAATATAATTTACCTATAGTTGATTGTGTTCTATATGTTCCACATAGATCCATGTGCACCAGCTTCAATAGCTTTGATGATGAGTTCCAGCTTGTTTTAAATGGAACTTGAGCTTGCTTTCATAATTGGCAAGATTTACAAATAATACTTCGATTTTGAAAGCCTAAGAAAATCCTTAACATCATTCTTCTATCTCAGCTTCACTATATGATCAAAGTTTAAACACTCAAGTCTCTTATGCCATAGCCAACTATCATCTTGTTGATGATGCTGGACTTGCCAACATTCAGGGGACCTCCCCGATATGAAGTCCCAATTAGACCTCACATTGTTTAGTCTAGGAGTCCCATTTGGTATGATGGCCTGGTTTCCATTAACTTAAAGATGTGCCTTAACTATTGCTTGTTATAACATGAGAGTGGTTTTCTTTGTCTTCGAACAATGAGGTTCACATGCCTACTAAGTGCTTAGTGTCGCTTCTATCAAAGTTCTTTCACTACAAAGGGAGAGGGTGGAACTAAGTATCAAGTTGAAATGGAATAGTCCCAACCCCGCTAGAGACACACAACACAATGGGACTGCGCAGCTTCCTGCAAAGTAGTCCACATAGATGCGATAGTCACAAACACAAGGTGCACAAATAAAATGTAAAATACCCAATAAAATAGTCCACACGAGTAGGAGGGATGTTATAACAAGTTTACACGAATGAATCTGTCGAGTGTCTAGCGGGATAACCCACACAACTAAGACAACATTAGCAATTGATACAACATATGTACTAAAACAACTGAAATAGTTCAACTGTCTTAATACAAGTTAAATAAGCATGCATTACAAGCGTACAAATAATAGTCTTACAAACGAATACAATACATGTGTGAAAACATGTTGGCTTGTTAACAGACTTTTGAATTAAGTTAAAGTCCCAAGACACATCCATACACCATTACATCACTAACCCCGATAGTGGGGCATTGGAGCCACTCCTCACTCCTCAAAGAGAAGATTACAGACTCTCAAGACTACATGGGGGGAGCCAAGGTGAAATTTGTGCAAATTCTCTAGGGAAGCTAGCAATGTATTGTGGGAGGTTCCTTTCCAAAACTATGCAGAGCTGGGAGGCTAGCCTGCTAGACATCCTTGTGCATTTTATGGGCTGAGAAAGATTCTAGGTAGCTTGGAGAGTGTCCACGAAAACTGTGTAGTTTTCAAGAGGAGCAATAGTTTGGCTAACAAGGTTACTACATGAGAAAACTACATAATGTTAGAGGGAAGTGCAGTGACATGCAGCAAGTGTGTATCTAGCATGTCTATGCAGTTTCACCAGTCAGCAAAACTGGGCATGCTTGGCAACTTCTGTGCAATTTTTTGGAGGAGTGAGGGCTAGGGTCACTGCCTAGTAAAACTCTCTAATTAACCAGATGGAGGCTTGATGGATCTGCTTGTAGGCAACCCAGTTTGGGATGAGTTGCTGAGAAAATTCTGCATTGTTTTGGGTGACATTCACTCTGGTCTATTCTAGGATTTCACAGTGTAGACTGTCTGCGAGATAGCCTCAAGATCTGCGCAATTTTGGGTAGGAATACATGATCACTAAGGGTTGAGACTACGTAGTGCAGCTTAGCAGAGATCTGATTGTTGGAGGGTGGTTTGGTTGACACAGTTTCGACAAAATGGCTATGTGTGGACGAGTGACTTCATACATGCATGACCATGCAGACACACAATCAACATCACTTGACGATGATACACTTCAAAGCATCAAGACAACATGCACTCAGTGTGGCTGATTGATGGGTGGGAGTGAAAAGCGCAACACTTTTGAAAGATGTTTAGATGACCACGATGATGCTTGTGTGACAATACTTACAACATCATGTGTGAGTGCGATAGATGTTTATATAGCAAACACAATTCAAAGAAAACCTTCAACATCACTAGAACTAGTTCGCAAGCATGGCATAGAAATCAACATGCTGAAGACGACAATTGGTCGAACAAGTGAGAATGAGGTAAGGGATGTATAAGAAATAGATAAAATAACATTTCGTGCTTGCGTACATGCATGTTACTGAGGAAAAGATGATATGACAATGAGAAGAATTCCTACAAACTCAACTAAGAGGTGTACTTTGAAAGGTGTTCTTTACTTACCATAGTTACCCTCAAAATGATCATGCATCTGATGAAGTTTGCAGGTGGTGCTGATATTTTCCATTACTTAGTTCCTTGGTCCTTCTCCTCAACTCCTTGGAAGTGATTTCAACATTTCACCTTTTCCTATAGTCGCTGAGAAGTATATCTGCACAATTTCATCAAACAGTGACTTCTATTGGGATGAGGCCCTAGGAGGTCCATTTGTGTAGTTTCTGCATGGAAGATAAACATGTAAAATTGGACAACATTGTGCATTTTTTAGGCACAAGACACTGCCCTGGGATGGGGGTCCTTAGAGGACACCTCTACGCAATTTCTGAGTGCAATACAGTTGGACTACTCTACGCATTTTTGAAGAGCATTTTTGGCTACCTGACTACTTTTCACATTTTTGGAGAGTAGTGTTGGCTAGGTTCTTTGCGGGAAAGGGAGATTTTCGTCTCAGTGCACTGCAGATTTTTAGTGGGCAAGGGAGGAAGCTTGACGGTTGCAAAGGAAAAACTCATAGTTCTGTGAAGTTGAATGAGGCTAGGTTGCTTGGGAAAATGGCTAAGTGTGCAATCAATGAAACACATGTAAACATTGATAGGACTTGATTGTAATCACACACGGACACTTAGCGTCACAATGTAGACTATCCAAAATTCATGAGAAATACTTTTCTAGATGCAAGAACCTTCGTGACAAGTGTGCATGAAGTGAGTGTGAAACATGTCTATGTGATGACAACCACTCATAAGCATACAATTCCCTTGAAGCATGACCACATTCCCTTCACATGACACACAACAACCCTTATGCCCAAAACTGACACATGATGAATAAAGATGAGCACACGCAAAACTCTTAGGGTCAAGGGAGGAGCTCTAAATCATCATCTTACCAATAAGTGAGCAAGGATGATCAATTACAGGATCGAAGGTAGGCTCCAAAAGTTTCATGCGAGCCAAAATTTTGGAGGGTGGTTGTAGCCGCTACAACACTTGGAAATACACTGGTAGCACTCTAGCTCTATGAATGGACCTTGTTTTGTGAAAAGAAAGTCTAACCTTTCTGGAAGTATTGTTTGAGTCTTTGATCATCATGGTTTCCACACTATCTTGATTAAAAGATGTAGCACCTGCCATGCTCTTGATTGGTTA
>APFE031058641.1:107257-158827 GCA_000404065.3 Pinus taeda
GAAGCCCCAATATCCACTGAGCAACAGGCTCAAGAGAATGTGCCTCCTAGGCAAGAAAAGATAGTGGAGGCCTCAGTGTTGCAAACTCCACAGAAAGAAGAAAAGGGAAAGAAGATGGATAGAGAGCAGAAGACTCCCCTCACCACATCCACACATCAAGGGGAGAAAAGGCAGAGAATGAATCCCCTCTCCGAGGAAGAAATGCCTATTGGGAAATCATTGGGCATGGGCCCACTGAGCATGGAGGCATCTGCCAGTTCCTTTCAGCAGGAACAAGAAAGAACCCTTGGAGGAGAGGTCAACTCCTCAAGTATGCAAAGGAGAGCTGAGACAGGCATCAAGCAACAATTCATCGACATTAAAAGGAGAAATGAGCCACTCAAGCTCCAGATCTACAACTAGTTGCTTAAGATGGCCCCTACCAATCAGCAGAGGCTTATGTCAGCCTACGACATAACATAAGGGAAAATGACCATGAGTCATTTCATGCCAACCATGCTACAGCCACAGTCAGCTGCAGACTATATAAGAACCAACCTTGAGGTTCTTGCCAAGGAAATCCACCCTATGGATGAAATAGAACTTCACAAGCAAATGGGTGAGATGGTATATTCAACACTGGCAGATAAAACCTTATAGGCAAATAGGTTGGAAAACAACCTGAACAATACAGCTGCCCAACTTGAGTTGGAGAAGGCATCCTCTCAGGCCAAAGACAACAGGATCAGGTTTTTGGAGGATATAATCATAGAGCTTGGGCATGACCCAAAGGATCCAAAAGCTATACAAACGCTGCTGAAAATAAGAGATGCAGACCTTGCAGCTCTAGGAAAGATGATTAAAATCCCAGCAACCCTTCACCCTCAAACAGAAGGGGTTGCCCAGCAAAGACAGGACCAGGATGTAGCAACATTGCTGGTAGGACTGCACAAGCAGCTAGTGCAAACACAAAGGAAGCTGGAAGAGACAGAGGCTGCACTACAGGCAGCCCTACAGCAAAAAGAAGGAGGTCAAACTTCTCAGCCCCCTCCAGAGATCATAAACCTTGAGGAGCCCCCACAGACTACTACTCCTCCCACAGGGCAGACAGCTCCATCAACATCAGCACCAGCACCAACCTCAGAGCAGGCTCCGAGCCTTGATATGCATAAGTTGATGAGTGAAATCAAGATCCTAGAAGCCCAGATGACAGAGCTAAATGAAGCTAAGGAGAATTTAGTTAAGCTAAATGAAAAATATGACAAATCCAAGCAGAATGTAGATGAAAAAGGGAGAGAAATAAAAGCTCTCAAAGAGAAGATAAAGGAGCTGGAGAAAGAGCTCACCCTTGACAAAGTGGTGGCTGAGGTCAAGATAGTTTTGTGGGCCAACATTGGCCAATCAATAACAGATCAGTGGCAGTATATTGAGACTATCCATGAGAAAATGGAGCTCATAGGCAAAGCACAGAAGGAAGTCCATAGAGCAAGGGAATCTCTAGGCAGTATGCTTGAGATAGCCAACAGAATGATCAACGTTCTTAATAACCGCATAGATCCTCAGCTGGCAGCAATACGAATTTCCAACAGAACTGAAACCATCCAGCTGATAAAGAGGGTCCTCAAATTGAAAAGCCTAGTACAAACATTGGATAGAAGAAGCTAGGACATGCAAACAGAAGTCAACAGATTCATGGATAAGTTTGCAACATTACAGGGCAGAGGTCTTCCTGGCTTGCTGAACAGCGCAGGGAGACTACTATCACATGAGAATTATGCAAAAAGGGTGAACAAATTTGCCACCAATCAGATCACTCAAGGATCAAGTACTTCAGAGGTAACAGGGTCAGCATCTGGGCAAAGTCTCTATAATAGAGTAGAGAACTTATTTTTTATTATGAATGAGATCAGACATTTGTTTGAAGTGCCTCCAAACTTCTACAAATACACAGAGGCAGACGAAACCTTAGATGCAATTTTGAGACATCAATTGCCTACACAGGAGTGGTGGACCAGAATGATACAGTTGTTGCTATAAACAGGAGGCTTTCATCAAAGTTTTTTCATCAAAAAACATAACTCATCATGTTCAGAAAATGTGATGCATACACTATGACTGGAGAAGAGTGGAATGAGCCAACTCAGTAGGAAGATTCGGCCACTAAAAGCAACACTCACAACTACAGGTAATAGGGATGAGAAAGCTACAACATGACAAAGCATAAAGACACATCATTCATCATTAATGCAGAAAGTTCAACCGACTCAGTGGCCTCCAAAGGTCAAGAAGATTTCTGAGAGAATTAAAGACTATTTATTTTATATTTAGGGCAGCAATAACTTCCTTATCTGCTATTTTGTAAAGTTGGTGAGCGTATTTAATTTATCAAGTGACACAGCGGTTCAGATATTTTGTAAAAACCAATTGTATATATTCCCCCTCGCATAAGCTTGCAGGGGTTGTTGTTTCTTGTTAAAAAGGAGAACTCGGCTGTAATTTCTGGAAGAATAATATAAACAAAGCTTGGAGTTTACAGGAATTGGGTCTTACTGATGCATGATGTCTTGGAACCATTGAATGCTACAGGATTCTAGTGCTATGGCTTAATACAATAAGTGTTCTCTATCTCTGTTAATGTTTTATTATTTGTTTAACTCACATCTCTCATATGTTGTTCTAAATCTAGGAAGAAAGAAAACGAATAGCTCAGGATTTGTCCATGGAGACACCCTAATCTCAATCTGTCTTTACTATAAATGTTTTCTATGACTTCGGTTGTTTAATTGGAATTCTTAACTGCTCCAATAAACCCTGAATATTTCAGAGTTACTATTTAGTAATTCATGTATGCTATTAAGTATAAATTGTTGTTCAAATTGTTATCACACTGTTCGTAATTCCATTTCCCATTGTTTCACTCACTAATCAGAATTTATATTAAGAATAGCCATCTAGCCCTGCAGTAAAACTTTCTCCATCACAGGCACTAGGACTGTCTCAGATTTCTGACTCCATATGCCCAATGGACTAGCACCTTTCACACATTTCATGCCCTTCTCACAACAACAGTTCACAACCAAAGTCTCAAACAAAAAACTGAAACTTATAACTAGCCTAAAATCTTCACAAAACAGAGCTAAAACTTAAAGAGAGAGCCCTCTCTTATTATAGGTAGTCTAGGACCTATACTCCAAATCTTGGTTAGTGGTTACCCCGGCCGTATTCCCTTGGGAGTCATAGGGAACAACCTGGGTGTTAACAGGCTCTAGGCATTGTTAGTGAAAATTGTGCAACTGTCACTAGGAGCCTAAGATTGGAAATCTGGATCAGTAGTCATTTTCCGCTAGATTTGGCTCGGTTGGAGGGAATATCTGCAAAATTTTTCCAGGGAGACAATGTAGGTAACAAGGGGATACTAGGAGTGAAAATTTCACAAATTCTTCGAGGAGGCTGGCAGCGACCTACGGGAGGCTGCTGGAAAAACCTATGCAAAGCTGTGAGGTTTGCATGATAGACATTATTGTGTAGTTTTCTAGGTTGAGTAGGACGCTAGGAAGCTGGGAGAATTCCCATGAAAACTACACAGTTTTTAGGAGGACTAGTAGGTCGGCTAATAGGGTTACTCACTAAGAAAACTGCACAATTTGTTAGGGCAGTGTAGTGACACGCAATGGGTTTCTGTCCAACATGTCTGAGTAGTTTCATCTGTCAGTAGAAGCAGGTATGCTTGGGAGCTTCTCCACAATTTTTTCAAGGAGTTAGGCCCGAGGTCACTACCCGGTCAAACTCTCTCGTTGAGAAACTAGAGGCTTGATCGATCTACTTGCGGGCATCACAGTTTGGGATGACTTGCTGCAAAACTTCTACGCTTTTCTGGGTGACAGTCATTCAGGTTGATTCGAGGATTGTGCAGTGTAGACTACATGCAAGACAACCTCAATCTCTATGTAATTCTGGGCAAGAGTACATGATCACTGAGGGTTGAGACTATGTAATCCAGCTCAGCAGAGGTCCCCTATTAGAGGGTGGTCTGGTCGACACGTCTTTGACAAAATGACCATGTGTGAAATAGTGACTTCCTACATGTATGACCTTGAGAACACACATACAACATGACTCTTGATGACAAGACACCTCAACCATCAAGAAACGATGCACTTAGTGTGACTGACCGATGGGTGTGAGTGACAAGCACGACACTTTTGATAGACATTTGAATGACCGTGACGACGCTTGCACGACAATACTTACAACATCGTGTGTGAGTGCATTAGTTCTTTACATAGAAAACACCACTCAAACAGAACCTTCAACATCACCAGAATGAGGTCATAGGGATGACATAGTAATCAACATGGTGAAGATGAAAATTGGTCGTACAAGTGAAAAGGAAGCAAGACATGTAGGAGAAATACATAAAATAACTTTTCATGTTTGCACACATGCATGTTACTGAGGATAGGACGATATGAAAATGACAAGAAGTTTTGCAAACTCAACTAAGAGGTGTACTTCGAAAGGTGTTCTTTACTTGCTATACTTACCCTCTAGATGATCATGCATATGATGGAGTTTGCATGTGGTCCTGATATTTTACATTACTTGGTTCCTTTGTCTTTGTCCTCAACTCCTTCAAAGTGATTTCAACATGTCACCTTTTCCTGTAGTCACTAAGACGTAGATCTGTGAAATTTTAGTGGACAATGACTGCTGCAAGGATGAGGCCCTGAGAGGCTCATTTGTATAGTTTTGGCATGCAAGATAGATAGGAAAGCTTGGAAATCATTGCACAATTTTGACACACAGGACACTGTTGTCGGATAGGGGTCCTGGGAGGACACCTCTGCATAATTTCTGAGTGAGATGTAATTGGATTTCTCTTCACATTTCTGGAGAGTAGTGTTGGCTGCATGATTGCTCTACACATTTTTGGAGAGCAGTGCTAGCTAGGTTCTCTACATGCAAGGGAGGTTAGCATATCTACACAATTTGAGGTTTCAATAGGCAATGGAGGAAGCTTGATGGTTGCAAAAGCAAAGCGCATAGTTCTGGGAAGTTGGATGAGGCTAGGTTTCTTGGGAAAATGGATAAGTGTGTCATCAGTGAAACATATGTAAACATTGATAGGAACTGACTGTGATTACACGTGGGCACTTAGTGTCACAACATAGACCATATAGAATGCATGAGACATAATTTTCTTGATGCAACAACCTTCATGACAAGAGTGAATGAAGTGAGTGTGAAACATGTATATGTGATGACAACCACTCATACACACACAATTCACTTTAAGAAAGACAAAATTCCCTTTGCATGGCAAGCAACAACTCCTATGCCGAAAGATGACACATGTTACATAAAGATGAGAACACGGACAACTCTTAGGTTCAAAGAGGGGAGCTTGAAATCATTAGCTTACCAATAAGTGACCATGGACAATCAATCATGGGATCGAAGGTAGGCTCTGAAATTCACATGCGAGCCAAAATTTTGGAGGGTGGTTGTAGCCTCTACATCAAATCTATTTTTGACAAGAAACACCTCTCTGTCTTCTTTTTGAGAACATAGAAATTATTATCTATTCTTATAGCTTCAACAACTATATTACCTATTCCTATGGACTTGATTTCATATTTTTTGTATTTGAAGATCGCATCATAGCATTTGTCACACATCTAAGATACACTATGCAAGTTATGCTTCAATCCAAAAATAGATAAGATATTTTTGGCTTTACTTTGGCCATTTGATAGACTTACCACTTCTTTTGCAATTATCTTTCCTGCAACATTGTTTCCAAAAGTCACACTCCCTTTTTCAAGTAATTTCCAAGTCAGAAACTTACTTTTGTCTCCTGACATGTGCCTAGAATAGCCACTGTCAACATACCAATGTCTCCCTTCATTTTGTGCATACAAAGACATATCACATTTATTTGATTTCTCCTTTTATTTCTAGATCTTTGGTTGAATATGTTAAATTTGATCAATCATTGGCTCTGTATTTTTCTCCTTATGTATGCAATTGCCTGCTATATGCCCAAAATTTTGACATTTGAAACATTGCACTAGATAATTTAGAGGAGGAAAAGAATTATTATACCTTAGTCTACTTTTTCTCTGCCAAAATCTTCTTCTGGATCTCAGCTGCCTATAGGAAAGAGTGACTCTACAATCTACTTTTCTGTGACCATAATTTGTGCACGTGAAACAATACCGAGGGAAGACATCATTATATCTAGAAGGTTCGTTTCTATGTTGGCCTAAATTATGAGAACTTTGATTTGTCTGTCTAACACTTTTATTTTTCTATTGATGACTTTTATGGATCTAATTTTTGGTTTGCATGTCTCTTTTCTACTGCGTAGTTTCTTTATTCATTGTTAGAAAAAGGTAATTCATTTCTTGCCCTCTAATCTAGTTGTTGTACTGGACTAAGCTTCAAATCCAATAGCACTACGATTTGAGGAGACTCACTATGCTTTCAATATATCATTCAAATCTTCAGTCCCCTTACCCAAGTTTTGGTTAAAACTGAGGTGCACTCTAGCCTTCTTCAATTCCTTCTCTAGCTGCATGATTTCTCCTTTTAATATTTCACATGCTTTAACTTTCTCATTCATTTGATCGTTCATGGATTCTTGAATTTTCTTTTCTCCTTCTATTTATAAGAGAAATGGATCAACAACCTCAACCTTTTATTTTGTTAAAGACTCCTTCATGATTGATATCACCAAAAAATGATCGCTTAGTCATTTCTAACTAGTCAGATCAAAATACACCATGTAGTATTAATTTTAGCATAGTAAAATCACTTTCACCATGGGAAATAATTTAGTAAACCATTTTTATTAAATTAGTTTCTAATTGAAAAAAAAAAACCATGAGAATAATTGAATAAATCATCATTTATTTATTTTTCTCGAAGAATAATTATTAAACTTTTGTTTAAATAATTATTCGTTGTCACATTAACCTAAATCCCCTAGGCATATTTGAATAAATCACTATTTATTTATTACTCCTTATTTATATTATTGGAATAACTGTTACATCACTATTTAATAATTATTTCAATTTCACACCATTCTTAATCCTTGAGAAATAATTAATAAATCATTTTATTTGTTAATTATTTCTAAATAAAGATATTTGACCATTTTAAATATATTTTCCCTCTACAAAAATTATAATAAAGTATTCCTAATGGTCAAATCTTGATTTGGTCAATATTATTTTATTATTCTCCATTTTTGAGATTAACTCAATACTTTGTTATAAATAGGAGGATTTTTCATTCCTTCTTCACCATGATCATTATCATCATCACCATTATTGTCTCTTTTCTTTTGAGCTCGCATTTGAGTTATTCACACTATTTTGGGTTTCTCATGCATTAAGAGAGAAGACCGATCGCTGAAGGATCAAGGACATCAAAGGATCCATTCCATGGAGGGGGCTTTGCAGAACCTGTTTGTAGATATCCTTCACCAGGTGGAATCAATAAAGAATTTATTCAATTAAAGTATTTCCATTTGGGTTGTTGCATTGGATATCTTTAATGTTGTTTTCTATTCTGGATCATAGATGTTTTTGAATTTTTTTCTCTTTTTTTTGCATATCTAATTCTTAGGCAACCAAAAATTGTTGTTAGGGATACTTGTCACTTAGTGACTTAAGTGAAGTCAACATACCAATAGACATACCATACCTACATTCAACATCATCATTAGGACCCCTAGGAACCAATCCAACCTTTATGCCAACCAACTCCTGGGTCCCACTTAGCTTTTGGACCACTTGAGCTATGGACGCTCTCATACTATGGGCATGCCAATGTCCAAGGGACTCTTGATTCTCTCACAGGCCTACAAGCCAATGTCCAGGGACTATTTTTCACAGTGTTGTGCTAGTTTCCCCGGGATTTCGGCTAGTTTTTCAGGCCCAGAGCCCATATTACTACCCATAATTGAATGACATATTAAAAATAGTAAAATAATAAGGAAATGATAGTAGAAATTCAATTACTTGAATACAACCTTGACTGAACCCTTACTAGCCATGATAGGCATTTCATCAAACATCTCACGAATATGTAATCTATGGGTGTAAATAACAGATCTGAGCATAGGGGTCTCATGCGTAGTCGAGAATCACTAAGAAGCATTTATGCCTCAACACATTAACCACCATTTCATCGATTACGTCGTAGATACATTGTTCATTCATTTACAAGTAAAAACATGATGAGAGCCATACATAGCTATTGTCATAAAATACATACATAACCAACATAGTAGCAACATAAATACCAATGAAATAACAACCATATGATCCACATATAAACTAGTATAATACTCATAGAAATACAAGGAGAAATAACCTCATATTGATGATGCAAAATCCAAACTTGGGATGGGACTTTCATGTTCCACCCGACCATAGAATCATTGAGCCAAATCTCTCTTCAACCATTCACCCATATGCCATATTCCAAGAATGAATGTGGGATCTCATAGAACACATCAATCCAATTACCTTTAGGGCTTCTAGAGGCCATCCACCTCAATCCATCAAACACCAATTCTACCTCAAGGTCAAACATCACAAAACCATCATGAGATTGGTCTCCATACAAACCTTCTAAGGCTTCTAGAGAGTTTTCCCTAACCAAGGCTTCTAGGACTAATAACTCAACCCACAACTGTCGTCAGGCTTCTAGAGAATTTTTCCAACTAGTGCTTCCAAGACTATTAACTCAACCTACTAAGGGCTTCCAGACCATTCGTCTAACAAAGGATTATAGGACTAGTAACTCAACCCAAGATGTTACAGGGCTTCCAGATCATTGTTCCAACCAGGGATTCTCATAACTAATAACTCAACCCAATCTAAGGAAACATGTCAACCATCCAAAAAAAAAACAAGGAAATAAACCTACAATCTCTATGGCTATCCAGGAAATGGACAGGCTAGGCAGTCCACTATCAATCTAGGATATCCTCCATGCCAATGATAGATCATGACCAAAAATCCACATGCATATGCCATGCATGCCAAAAATAGTGAGGAAAACATACATGCAACTCGATACATGCAAGTAAAAATGTTGTAACTGTTGATCGCCATGCCCTCATGCAATTTCCTACTCTTCCTTTTCCTTCATGCTCCAAAATCCAAACGTGCCACACCCTCCATGAGTGCTCCATGTAAACTCTAAGTATCCAAGAGTATGAGAGAGAGAAAATAATGAGAGAGATCCAAAAATGAACTGACAAAAGGTTACCAATTGATCCTTAGAAGCCTTTTTATGAATGAGGCCTGTATTTTCTACATTTTCCATTATTTTCCTTCATTTTCCTCCTCACACGAAACTTGTGTCATTTCACTTCCATTTTCTCCTAATTCCCATTATTTTCATAAATAAATGTGCAAAAAAATTCATTTTTCCTTTCCAAAGCATTAGCCATTGCCTTTGCCAATTTCCTTAGCCATTAAACAACCACAAGTGATCCCCATTACTATGCTTGTGCCCAACATTCAACTCAGAATAAGTGTCCCATCAACTGTGCTTATTATTTTTCCTTTATTAACTTTTATTACATGGAAGTTTCACCAGGGCTATTGCAAAACCCTCCCCCTTGGGGGAGCACTATCCTTGGTGTTGAAAAACACCTATAATCACAATGTTTCTATGAGAAAAACATATCGTTGACAAAGCTTTATAAGTTAGGTTGATGTAGTACTTACAATGATCAACCTGCTAAGAAGCAAACCAACATGAAAGCATAACAACACAACATCATAATGACATGACACCAATTACTACTTGTTGGATCTTTATAACATATCTCATGGAAATACTTACATCCATACACATATGTACATATACCAAACATCATTAAAACTATACCCAAACATATACCAAGACATATACCAGAAAACAAACCGAAACTGCTTTGCCTCAATTGGAAAACGAGGAATGATACATAGATGTTGTAGCAGCTACAACCACCCTCCAAAGTTTTTCCTTAGCCTATTTTGGAGCCTCCCTACCAACCTTACACAACACTTTGTCTTGCTTCGTCAAGCACTCAAGCTTCAAGTGTTCTCCTTGCACAAATGCAACCTTTCGATCACATTTGATGCATTCCCCTCACAGGCTGCTCACCCACACTTGGTACAGCTGCAGGCTGAGCAGTTTCCCCTTGAAAATTGCACATTTCTGGAAGGAAACCAACCTTCCATTCAGGAATTGTGCAATCCTCTCTGAAAACCTGCTAGGCTCCAGGATTGTGCAATCCTGCTAGCCAACCCTCATAGCAAGATTTGCACAAATGTTTCTAGTAGTAGGATGTTCAGCCCAAGATTTGTGAAAATCTGGGTAGCAGTCAACTGCTCTGCCCATAAGTTATGCAAATCTTCTAGGTAGTCAGCCCAGCTACAAACCAGAAAAGCACATTTTTTCTCCAGCAGTCGAGTAGTCTCTTGCATATACATTTGAGTTGACTGGTTCTCTCTGAGACTAAGCAAAACAAATTTACATGCATGGGCTTCTTCTCCCAAGGTAGCACAGAAAGGCATCCCATGTTTCAGGGATCTATGTTTAGCAGTTGGAGGTTACATGCAAGGAGCAATTCTAAAACCTACCACCAAGTGTCGCTTACCCTAGATTTGTATCATGTGCGTCATAACCTGTATGTTATCAAAACTCATCAACTGAAGGCTATAGAGATCATTCCTCACATCAATCTTGCAACTCTAACATCCCACATCACATCTAGGAGCAGTGGACACATTTAGCTCAGTTCTTTTAGGGTAATCTCATTTCCCATGCCTTCTGCTAAATTTCTGTTGCTTTTCATGTTTTCGCTTGTAGGATTACTTTTTGCTTGATTTCTTTGAATGCTTGCTATCATTTACATGTATACTAGCTTGTCCTAGCTCTGTTTTAGTTTTCATTGCTATCTAACTTTTTTCGCATGCATGAAACTGCTTTTCACGAACATGCGCCAAACTAGAAAACTGCCTCACCCACGTGCATTTTGATATATTTGCTGAATCTTTCATTCATGTTTTTCGTTCACTCTTAATCACTTCTGCTATCACTTAGTATCACTATGACTTTATTGATTTGCTTGCTTTCAGTTGCCCGTCGGCGAGTTGGGCCAACCTTGGCCTGGGCTCTGCCTTCACCAAGGTTGTATTGTGCAATCTGGGAAAGGAAGGCTCACCTTCCTCTACAGATCTATGCATTCCTTCCTAGCATCAACCTCCAAGATTTTTTTTTCCATTTCTGGAGGATAGTGGCTACTTGGTCCAAGAAATTGTGCAAATTTGTTCCTCAGGCAACAGTCCTTCCTAGCTGGAATTGAGCATTGCATAATCCCAATAGTCAGTAGCTAGACTGTACTATGCATAGCATAGTTCCAACAATTGGTCAGTCTCCTAGCAGCCCAGGTTGCGCCTTGTGTAGTCTTGGCAATCGGTCTCTGGACCTCTCGGCCAAAATTGCGCAACCTTCATGATCATTCACCGAAGTATGTTACAAGTCTGTTCTCATGTCCATTTTGGTGTTCAACTGAAATATTGCTTGCCATGAGTGTTTCCATATCTCTAGGCATCACATGTGTTCATCTCCCTCTCAACAGTATAGGTACAATGGTTTCCAGGATAACAGAGACAAAGACATTGTTCAGAGCACACTTGGAGATGCAGTCAATCAAGTGTCTATGAGCTTGCCTACTCATGAAGACATCAAGTTGTTCATAGACAAGGACATCAATTGGCAACACCACAATGAGAAGCATCATGAAGAACAACTTAAGGAAGCATACTGAATTTAGCGAATGCAACAAATACAATGATTTCAAGAGGAAGGTTGTTGACGACAAAAAGGTGGAACAAAGTTGCAAGATCAAGAAGATCCACTAATAATGAAAGAAACTTAGGAGGCTCAGCCTATTAGGTGACGATGTGACATTAAGGTCATGTGAAGATAGAGAATGGAATGAAGAAGAATTTTCATGTGCCATAGAAGTAACTCAAGGAAGAACATGGAGCTGCATAGATAGATGAATGAGTTGCAGTATGATCAGGGACAACAGTGGGTGCAACATGCACTCACAGATGAAATTGCGCCCGTACAACTTAAAGATCCATCCCAATAGCTGACACGTAGTGGACATGGTGAGTAATGTTTTTGATCACATACAAGGGATTCAATAGCATGCATGTCTTTGAGCGCACACATGCAATCAAACCAATATAACACACTCCCCTAGGTGAATACAAGAAGCAAGTCCAACTGGGGCTGAACATGTTCTTCGGCAAGTTGGTGTGCATGACCACCAACACACACTTGAAGATAAGCACAAACACTATGCATCAGTGTTTTTTCAGTTCAACCATACCCAAGAAGACCATGCACATGTTAGTAGACAATTTGGATCAAGGGGTTGAACCAATCCACCAGTTGCAATAGAGGGAAGAGTTCGCTTTAGCAAGATGTCACCATGAGGTGCATGCACACCATCACAGATGACCAAGCTTGGCATCATCTCACCACCTTCACAATCACAAGCATGTCAAAGAGTTGGTCTCATCATAGCAGACTGAGTGTCAGTGATGTATTACAAGGCTTGCTCAAGCCATGTTGTCTCACATGAGTACATGTGCATTTTAATGTTGAGTCATGTCAAGTGCAATTCAAGTGTCAATGGTCGGATGTAACAGTGATAGAGTAGGTGAGAGTCATGAGGGTAGTTGAACTGTTAGAAAGGGGAATGTCAAGGGTCACCCCACCCTTTGTTATAAATAGTGCCTCATAACTCATTGTAAAGGCTTAAGGTCAACAAACCTTCTACTAAGATTATATTGAAGAAGGCTTGGATAGTACTGTAACACGCCTTGGCTTCTCCACTACATGGAGCTAATACATCTCTTTGGAGGAGCAAGTAGATGTGGCTGTAACATTCCACTATTGGGGCTAGCAGGTTTACATGGATGTATTGTATGATTGTGACATGCACTTCTTTATATAATAAGATCCAACACATTTTCATGTATATGTTGTTATTGTAGTTGGACTTCTTTGGTTGCCTTAATGATATATGTTGTTTAACTTATGTAATTGTGGATGAACTAATTCACATCAAATTATATGAATCTTATTGTTAATGTGTTATATATGTTTTTAGTGATGTCACCATCTATGTCGACTGCTCTATTAGACATCTAACAAACCTTTCACATCAACCTTGCTATAACAACTATCACACTCGTCTCAGACTCATATGTGAGTGTTGTTCATGTTATCTTACCTTGTATGATGTGACTGCCACAACCAAGTGGACTGCTCTGCTGGAAGTTGTGCATGTCCTTTTTATTGTGTGCTCCTAACCGAGTTGGGATTGATCCCTTTCAACATGGAACTCATATTCACCTCCTTCTCCCTTCGAAGTGTTAGAACCTCTCATACACCTTCCATGGCTCACTGCATCAGTCACATCCTTTCTACTGATAGAGTTATCTTACTTGAATCTGTGTGACATTGCGGTCAAGGCATTACCTTATGACCCACTGCTAGGACTCCTACACCAAACGATATGAGGTCTAAATGGGACTTCTTAATGGGGAGAGACCCTTGACATGTTGGCAGGTCTAGCACCATCCATACGTTTGGTGCTAGAAGGAGGATCTAATTACAAGTAGTGTCCTCTCATCCAGTTTTGAACCTTTACATATATTTCATGGAGTCTTGCATTCTTCTTCCCCTGAGGTGTTTTTCGAATCGTGAAGATGTCTCCATCTAAGGAAAGCTTTTCAATCTCTTGTCCACTCAGACGTATGATGGTGAAGACGAAGTGGCCTTTCCTGAGCACTTACATAACTTTATTTCCATGATTTATGAGGAAAATGCATTCACTGACGAACAGGTATGTTTGTTGCTTGCATACACACTTCATGAATCTCCATTTCATTAGGTGCTCAGCCTACCGATTGACACTATGCACTCATGTGAGCACTTCTATGATATTATTGAAGATGTGCTCTATAATTTTGATCTGGATCGTCTTGAATCGAAACTGTTACAACAATGGATGGCTCCACATGAATCTGTTATTGGTTTTTGGTAATGCTTCCGTGACTTGTAGTTTCAAGGTCTGAGGAGCCCGATGAAGTTTTGTTATCTCTGGGACCAATTTAAGTACCTCCTTAAGAAATCTGCCCTGCCCTAGAGGAAGCTTGATACCGAGCCTCGCTCAACATTCTTCATTGATGGAACTGTGCAATTTCATGTCGGAGTGAGCATTATCTCAACTAGATTTCTACCTCCCAATGATTCAATAGCTCCACCATTGCCATTGATGTTGAGGATCGTGCTTGTACACCTGTTCATCATTTACACTCTCCCAACATCACTCCACTCAATTTTCAGACATATTTGGTTGTGAGTCCTTCGAGTTCTGATATGCATTATTTTATATGACCTCTGTCTTCACACCCGAGTGTTCCTTCGGATGATGTTGCCTTGTTTTCGTCCATTCCAGAATCTTCACTTGTTGTGAATGAGGAACAACCCACTGATGGAGTTGGTGTTGTACAACCAACAAGTGTTGTCATTCATGAAGATTATGAGCAGGATCTTGAGCATCAACACTCGATGAAGGGTGACTCCCTTCCATTTGAGCCCCCTCCGTTATTTCCTAACGTCGATGGTGAACCTTCCATCCATGCCTTTGCATGTGTGTCTTCATCCATGGATGCACCCATTGTTGATCTTTCGCAGGATACACCGTACGTAATCCCATCATCCAACAATGGAGAGGACCAATTATTCATTGAAAATCCACTTGATCTTTCATCTACACTTTTCAGAAACAGAGAGAGTGAACATCCTTCCTTCTCATCTATGTTATTCATCAACTCATGAGGATGCCAACCAACATCCTGGATTTTCTAGTCTTGGTTGTCGTGACATCTTCACCTCATCATCCGATCATGATTTTGATTCACTCGTTGTTTAATCTTTCTAAGCCACTGGTTTACGAAGATCCATCTTTCAACGAAGTCAAAACCCCACAGACCGTCCAGGCACTTCAGCCTGAGCTGATGGTTATGTCAGGCCCTCGCTGTCGTAAGGTTGGTTTTTCTTTCAATCAGGAAATTTTTCAAACACTCAAGGCCCCTCATCACTCATTGATATGCACTCAATATCAATCTAACACTAAGATTTTACTTCCTCCACTCGAACTACACGATCCCATTGCTCATGCATTGGGGAAGTCTTACATTGCAAGCACTTGTGTGCAATGCAAGTTATCGTTGATTCTTTCGTTTGCTTGCATGTCACAGTCAAGAGTGTGCTTATGCTTCAAATTTACACGTAGTGTCACATAGCACCATGATAAGTCCACATACTACCCATCATGCACATGTACTTACATATCTCCTGTGGGCACCTTGAAACACGAAGTGTGGTTGTCTTCATTGTTATATCTTTCTTGGTTGCTGGTTCACACAACTAGGTTGATCATGGACCGAGCGTTCACCAACATCGGTATACCAATGCGCAAGTGGTTGCATTGGAAGTATCACTTCATGTGATCAGGCCCATGCACCATTAGTGTATGAATAGGAGTAGTGCTTTCTTTCAGTTGTTTTCTTGCATGCTTGTCTTCTTACATGCTTTGTTTTCTTATGTTTTTTCTTGCTTGTTTCTTTATTTTCTTCGATTTAATTTTTACTTCTACTCTTACTTTGCTTTCTTGATTATTAGTTCATTTTTTTTTCATTCATAGGTTAGTTTTGCATGAAACCATGTACAACTCTTGAAGTGAGATGGGTAAAGTACAAGAGGGCTTGTACAACTATCACTTCTTGGTTATCTATCATATTTCCTCTGTATGACGAGCTTGTTAATTTTAGTCCATGATACATCCAAGGAAAATATGTATTGTTCGAAGTGAACCTTGGTGAAAACGAAATGCTTGCATGCTAACTAATGTCACCTTCTCTAGCTGATTTTTTTTGGGTTAACCCTTGTCAGCTCAGTCAAGTAGAGTAAGGTGAGGGGGGAAACCTTAACAAGGACATCAAATATACAATAAACTACTTATCTACTAGAACAACCTCTTCTTCTGTCAATAAGTTAGGATCCCTCTTCCATCTCTGAAATGAATAAGTGGTATGCACAGTGAAAATGAAAAAAATGAAAAGTAAAAAAAAAATAATCAAAATGAAAAATGAATAAGGTGAAAGAATAGAAAGGCTTCCTGCGCAAGGAGGTGATGCAAGTAAATCCACCACGGTACTAACTAGGCTCACTGGTAGCAGATCCATGCTTGTGTTCCTATGCAACTCCACCAAGGTACTGTCTAGGCCTACTGATAGTGGAGAAACACCAAAGATGAAACTAAGAATCTGACGACTATACTGCTTGTGCACCTATATGCCCCTCAACCCTAATCAAAACTACTATGTTGCCTTGGCTTGGAATGTGTGTCAATAAACCAATATTTTGGCAGATGATACATCTTACAATATGGTTTGAAATGATCATTTATTAAAACTGATGTATAATTGATTAACCATTACTGAATCAATTGTTAATTGAAAGTGCGGAAATCGAAGAAAACTGCTTGAGAAGAAGACTTTATGACAGTTGATTAAAACATAAGAAATATGCATAACATAAGTCAAAATAGTAAAACAAAGTGATACTAAATAGATAAGTTTATTATGGAGTTCATCCCTAATGGACTACGTCTCCAGGTCAGCTTTCAATATGGGCAACCGCTTCATTAAGATTGAAACAATGGAGGTAGATTTCACAGAGATTTTACCAAAATTAATGTGCTCACAGGAAATTTTGTTCACTATCAATAGATAGCTCTCTGAACTATATTTCCAACACTTATCATTGTTCTCAATTCTGACTCTGGATGCTCCTGTTACACTAAAAAAAAAAACTGCCTATGACCTCCAGAATCTGCATACAAAAACCAAAACCACTCTAATCCCTCTTCAATGAAGAAAAACATCCTCTTATAGGCTTGCAGGTACCTCAAAACCTCCTTGGCTAAATTCAAGATGAATTGGTTGCCTTCTATATGGGTTTGGAGCCTCAGTCTAGTTGTTTAATTCCACATAGGATGGCTTCTAGGCCATCGAATTAATAGTTTCAACAAACTTCAACAAAAATCCAATTTTGAACCATATAATAAAACTTGTCGTTTGGCGGCTTGTTGACCGGGTGGAGGAGGTTGACCACCCGCATGTGAATGGGGTAGCCTAACCATGGTCTGACATCTGGCACTTATCTCGACGGTTGTGGTCAATGGTTATTGTAGTAGCATTCACATGTGACAACTATCCAATAGTTCTGCTGATGGTTGGTGTTGTAGTTATATGCTAACCCCGATGGCTTTACACAACATGTTCACATGGAAACGGTCTCTAATATGGTTAGCACTATGGTGACAACTAAAATCTATGGTTCCCCTATTCACATGATGATTCCACTACGGTTTTAACATCTGGTGGTTTAAAAACTGTGGTAAAATCTGGCGGTTAACCTTACAACTTCCACTTGTTCACATGTTGCATGTTTTCTGATGCGGTTAGACTTCGCTGTTAGGGATAATAGTCTTTATTTATAATGTTTTATTATTTTTACAATGTTTCTGATATGTGAATAGGCTGAGAGTGTTTAGAGCTAGTGTTAGGTTTTAAACATAGTTGCATGTGATAGGTTTGATAGGTTTTGTAATGGTGTTTAGGACTTAGGTAATAGGTTTTAGTGTATGGATTAGGGTTTAATACAACGAGTTAGGTTTAAGTGTATTTTTAGAGTTTTACTACATAGTTTAGGTTTTTACAACACTTTTTTCACAATGTGACATAAAACCACATGCATATCATCGACACAAGTGACATTTTCGATGAAAACCCTTTATCGACACCCAAAACCTACGAATGGATGACAAGACATGTTGATGACTAATCCTGTAATTGGATGACCACCTAAATCCTGCGAGGCAAACGAAAAACATATATCGATGACCAAATCTTGGTGGAATTGATGACAACCACATGTCGACATCCCAGGTAGAAAACCACATCAACTGAACATGATAAAAAACCATAAACATCACCTGATCAACCGTAAAAAACATTGTCAAAAGTGACAACACTGAATGGTGACAATGACATTGTACACTGACGATGAATTGTGCAACTAATCTGATGAGATCCTTCTAAATCATTCCTCTCCACTTGATATCATTTGGACCAAAAAATTTTGACTAAACAAATAGTTGATTAGGGTAGAGCTCCCTCACTTTCTACCTTGACCTAATGATGTACCAATACATTTGATCAATCACCTACAAGTGATGACCCTGATGATGCTGACCATGGCACATTTTGAGTCGGTGACTTGTTCCATCCATCTGCAGTATGAAAAACTTGTGACAATGGGTAGAAAACCTCTTATGAACATGGAAATTGAATTCTTTCCATGAAGAACCATGAGTTAGGGATTCATAATCATCGTTGAAAACAGTCTCTACTGGATATTGTTCAATACCATCAACATGTATTAACAATCTATTTTGCAAAATAACAGAGACAGACAAAGATGTTTTTGACATCAAACCAGCTACTTGAATTAACATACTTTCCTACTTCCTGATTACTAGGTGAACTTGTTGCCATAAACCCATCAAACGATAAGCTGAAAATTGCTGCAACTTAGTTTCTCTTTGAAAGTATTGAATTAGCTGTTGATTTGTTTGAATCACCTTTTCATCATTTATTAAATGATGTTTCCATTGATTAGCACTTTCCTATGATGCATAAGTTTCCCTTAGACACTTTGACACTACTTTGGAAAAGGCTTTGATATGAAGACAAAAAGGTTTCCTCTCCACTTGAAAAGAGGTTTCAAAACTGTTTGAAACATGAAATGATGACACAATATAAGAGAAATTGAACACTAACTTTTCCCCAATATTGACTTGTATCCCTGTATCTGTTAATTTCCAAACTTGAACTGAATTGATTCATTCTGACATTAGGAAGAGGAGGTTTAGGCACAAATTGTAATTCATATTGTATCCCTTGCTTATGAGTAAGATGTTTGGTTTTACATAGAACTAGAATAGTTTCTATCTCTTTAAACAAACTATCTTTAATTTGAGTTTCATAATCTGAACAAACAACGTGTTGTTTCTTATGTTATTCCTTTACACACATGATTACATATCTTTTATTTGAACTTATTAATCGCTTCATCTGATTAGAAACAATTAAATTCAAGTGATTTTTGTTTTGATGTGCCATGATAATAAATTCAACCCATCTTTCTTAAGGTTATATTTATGTTGTTTCCTATAAAATATTGCATCACGATCATAAAGATAAGGACTTACTAAGACAAATCCACATATGTCTACAAGAACCACATCTAATTCCACTTCATCAATGTAATTAGCTATTATGACAAATCTTAATCGACATTGTTTGGTGACTTTTATCTGAGTCGATTTATTTAGCCATCCTAATGGGTAAGGCCTTGGATGATTCCGTGTTTCAAAACCCAAGCTTTTAACTAAATATTCAGAGATTAAATTCGTCTATGATCCACCGTCAAACATTGTATCTATATTTGTATGCTTAGAAGTTATCCTTATGTTAAACAAATCAACTCTTTTATCCTCATTTGAATGATTTATTTTTGATGAACATGCAATAGTTTTTGAACTTGAACCAGTGTCAAAGTTTTACCTGTCGTAACTATGGCGGTTATCCTCCTTTCATCACCTAAATTTGAACCTAGATCATGCTGGACTACTGCAATTTCCTTCTTTTCATCCTTCTCCTTAAGGAAATTTTTGGGCTTAAGTTCTGGATGAAGTTTCCAACACTTAGATTCATCATGACTAATTCTCTAGCAATGAGAACAAGTAGGTATTTCCTTTTGAGCTATCATTGATTTCTTTCTCTTGGAGTTCTTCTTCCCCTTACGGTCATTGGAATCTTTGATTTCCAACTCTTTGGATGACTATGATGAAAACTTGAATGGTCTGCCACCTGATTCAATATGTATGGCCTGAACACACAGTTCATCAAAATCATCAAGATTAAACATCAATAAAGTATGCTCCAAATATGAATGTAAAATATCGATGTATTTTAACAAGGTTTCATGTGTATCCAATGAAATACCAAGGGCCATTACTTTCTTTCTGAACTCCTGAGTAAACTCCTAAACACTCTTCCCTCTACCTTGCCTCATATTCTGTCAATCAATAATAACTTTCTGCATGTATCCTAAAGGATAGAATTATTTCCTAAGACCTTTTAAGGACTTAGACCATGAAGAGATGACTTTTCCTTTATGCTTTACATCTATCTGAGTTTTACTTTCCCACCAGATTAAATTTGTTCCCCCCATTCTAAGTGTAGCTAACTGAATTTTTGTTTTATAATTAGAAAGGTTCTGAACACAATAATACACTTTTATCTTCTTAATCCAGTTATGTAGCTTTTCAGGATTCATTTCACCATCATAAATAGGTAACTCAAATTTCACATCAAGTTTAAAAAGAGATGTTTTCTTTGGTTTCTTTTCTATTTTAGATTTTGCACTAGGAGAAGAAGAAGAAGAAGAAGTGTATGATGGATATGATGGAGGTGAAGGTGGTTTATCAGCCTTGCCTTTACCTTTGTCCTTCTTCGATGGCTTTAAAGAAGAAGCTACATCTCTCACCTTCATGTCTTCGTACGGTTCTCCCAACATCTGCTGCATAGTCAAGATGCTTGTTGAAACTATTCATCACCCATCTTTGCTTCAGTCTTTTCACTTGCATGAGATCATGACATGGCCGGCTTATGAATGACTTGTCGCTTCCCAATCTCTAGATTGATTTTCTCAAGGATTCCTTCTCCTTGTTGGGACATTGACTTGGTTAACATTCAATGGAAAATTCTACAAACACAACTTGCTCTAATACCAAATTATATGATCTGAAATGAACATTTAATAAAATTGATGTAGAATTGATTAACCATTACTGAATTGATTGTTAACTAAAAGTGTGGAAATCGAAGAAAAGTGCTTGAGAGGAAGACTTTATGGCAGCTGATTAAAACATAAGAAACATGGATAAAGGAAGTGAAAACAGTAAAATATAGTGATACCAGACAACAAATTTTACTATGGAGTTCGTCCCTGATGGACTACATCTTCGAGTCTGCTTTTAAGATGGGTGACCGCTTTATTAGGATTGAAATAGTAGAGGTATATTACACAGAGATTTGACCAAACTAAATGTTCTTGCAGGAACTTCTAGTCACTGTCAATAGATATCTTTTTGAACCAAATTTCCAATGCCTATCACGATTCCCAATTCTGACTCCGGATGCTCCTATTACACTAAAAACAAAACTACCCCTCCAGAATCTGCATACAAAAACCAAAACCACTATAATCCCTCTTCAATGAAGAAAAACTACCTCTTATACACCTGCAGGTAAATTAAAACCTCCTTGGTTGAATTTGAGATGAATTGGTTGTCATCTAGATGGGTTTGGAGCCTTGGTCTAGTTGTTCAATTCTACATAGAAAGGCTTCTAGGTTATTGAATTAATAGTTTTAACAAACCTCAACAAAAAACCCATTTTGAACCATATAATAAAACTTATCTGTTGGCGGCTTACTGACTGGGGTGGAGGAGGCTAACTACCCGCATATGAGCGGGGCTGTCTAACCATGGTCTAAGATCTAGTGGCTATCCTGACAATTGCGGTCAATGGTTCTGGTAGCGATATTCACATGCGACAATTGTCTGATGGTTCCACTGCCGATTGGTGTTGCAGTTATCTGCTCACCTCGATGCTTTACATAAGACGTTCACATGGCAACAGTCTCCTATATAGTTAGTGCTGTAGTGACGACTAAACTTTGCAGTTACCCTGTTCACATGATGATTTCATTGTGGCTTTAACATCTGGTGGTTTAAGAATTGTGGTACTCTGATGGTTAACCTTATGACCTCTGCTTGTTCACATGTTACATGTTTTCCGATGCGGTTAGAGTTTGCAATTACAGCTAATAATTTGTATTTGTAATGTTTTATTTGTTTTACAATGCCTTTGATATGTGAATAGGTTGAGAGTGCTTAAAGCTAGGGTTAGGTTTTAAACATAGTTGCATGTAATAAGTTTGATAGGTTTTGTAATGGTGTTTAGGACATAGGTAATAGGTTTTAGTGTATGGATTAGGGTTTAATACAATGAGTTAGGTTTAGGTGTATTTTGAAGGTGTTAGTACATATTTTAGGTTTTTACAACACATTTGTCACAATGTGACATAAAACCGCATGCATATCATCGACACAAGCAACTTTGCAACGACAATCCTTTTTTGACACCCAAAACCTGAGTGGATGACAACACATGTCGAATACCAACCCTATAAGTGGATGGCAACACAAATCCTGTGAGGTGAATGACAAACATATGTTGACGACCAAATCCTGCCGGAACTGATGACAACCACATGTCGACAACCAGGTACAAAACCATATCAACTAAACACCATGAAAAACCATAAACATCACCTAATCAACCATAAACAACACCATTGAAACTGAAGACAATGACTGCTCATGATGACATTGTACACTGACAATGAACTATGCAACTGATCTAACGAGATCCTCCTGGATCATAATCAAACTAGTGTGAAGCCAAGATGAGTCGAGAGTTGAACAATACTTCTGAATTTGTTAGACTTACTTTTCATGAACAAGGTCTATTCAGAGAGCTAAAGTTATACCAGTGTGTCATCAAGTGTTGCAGTGGCTACAACCACCCTCCAAATTTTTTCCTTAGCCTGTTTTGGAGCCTCCCTACCAACCTTATAGAACACTTTGTCTTGCTTTCTCAAGTACTCAAGCTTCAAGTGTTTTCCTTGCCTAAGGGTAGCTTGTCGATCATAGTTAATCCATTCCCCTCACAGTCTGCTCACCCAGACTTGGTCCAACTGCAAGCTGAGCAATTTCCCCTTGAAAATCACACGTTTCTGGAGGGAAACCAACCTTCCCTCTAGGAATTATGCAATCCTCTCTGACAGCATGCTGGGCTCCAATGTTGCACAATCCTGCAAACCAACCCTCCTACCAGGATTGCACAAATTTTCCTAGTAACAGGCTATTAAGCCTAGGATTTGTGCAAATCTGGGAAACAATCAGTTAATCTTCTGGGTAGTCAGTCTAGCTCTCAGCTAGAATTCCACATTGTTTCTCTAGTAGTCGAGCAGTCTCTTGCATCTACAACGAAGTTGACTAGTTCCCTCCAAGATTGAGAAAAATACACTTGCATGCATGGGTTGCTTCTCCAAAGGTAGCATGAAAAGGCATCCCCTTTTTTAGGGATCTATGTTTAGTAGTTAGAGGTTACATGTAAGGAGAAATTTTGAAAACTTCCACCAAGTGTTGCTTCCCCTAGATTTGTGGCATGCGCATCATAACCTCGATGTTATCAAAACTCATCAACCGAACACTACATAGATCATTCCTCACATCAAACTTGCAACTCTGACATCCCACATCACATGCAGGAGCATTCGGCACATTCAGCTTAGTTGTTTTAGGGTAATCTTGCTTCCCATACCTTGTGCTACATTTCTGTCTCTTTTTGTGTTTTCTCTTGTGGAAGTATTATTTTCTTGATTTATTTGAATTCTTGTTGTCATTTACATGTATACTAACTTGTCCTAGCTCTATTTCAGTTTTCATTTCTATCTCACTATTGTCGCATGCATGAAACTGCATTGCATGGACATGTGCCCAACTGGTGAACTGCCTCACCCACTTGCATGTTGATCTATTTTCTGAATATTTCATTAATGTTTTGCACGCACTATTAACCACTTCTGCTATCACTTAGTGCCGCCCTACATTCATTGAATTTCTTGCTTTTAGTTACCCATTGGCAAGTCAGGCCAACCTCAATCCAGGATTTGCCTTCACCAAGGCTGCATTGCACATTCCTCCCTGGCACTAGCCTCCAGGACTATTTTTTGCATTTCTGGAGGATAGTGGCTACTTGGCCCAAGAAATTGTGCAAATCTGTCCTTGGGCAAGTAGTCCTTCCCAGCTAGAATTGCACATTGTGTAATCCCTATAGTCATCAAAGAGATTGGACTGTGCATTACATAGTTTGAGTAGTCAGTCAGTCTCCCAGCAGCTCGGATGATGCCTTGTGCAGTCTTGGCAATTAGCCTCCCAGAAAAATTATGCAACCTTCATGATCATTCACCCAGGTATGTTACAAGTTATTTCTCAGGTTCATTTTGGTTTTCAACTAACAAATTACTTTCCATGTGTGTTTCCATATCTCCAGGAATCACAAGTGTTCATCTTCCTCTCAACAGTATAGGTACAATGGTGTCTAGGAGAGAAAAGATGAAGACACCATTCAGAGCACACTTGGGGATTACTCACTAAGACATCAAGTTGTTCATAGACAAGGACATCAAACAACAACATCAAAATGAGTAGCAATTGAAGATAGCATATCAAATACAATGAACGTAGCGAATAGAACACATGCAAGAGGAAGGTTGTTGACAACACAAAGGTGGAACAAAGTTGCAAGATCAAGAAGATCCACTGATAATGAAAAAAACTTTGGACACTTAGGCTATGAGGTGTGTTACACTGAAATTTGTCACCATGACTATCTGCAGTTAATATGGATCCATCAATAGTCATATTATCCTCCTTGTCAAGCCTTATACCTTTGCTCTCCATGTCAAACTCCAAAAAAGAGAGAAAGTCAATAAAAATCATGTTTATCTCTGGGTACGCAGGTTCTCTCTACCTTGCCTGCGTGTACGCGTCCCAAGCTCATTGTACCTGCGTACTTGTACGCTCTGTAAGTCAAGGGATGGGTTCGTACTCCTGTAAAGGTCAAAAGGTGCGAGTTTCATCTTAAAAACGTTACTTGTGGTCACTTCTAGAGCTTTCTAGAAGAGTGTTTGACGTGTATTGAGCACCTCCAGATGGTTCATGCATCCCTATGATATAGGAACTTATCCCATCAAGAGAGAAGCTACCCCATCCAAAAGAGGGACTATCCCATTGATGTTGTACCTAAATAACTTCCTCTAGAACACTATAAATACAGGCATTGGGCCAAAGGAGGGGAGGTTGAAAGTTGAACATTCCAAAGGGTAGATGCTGCTAGAATTAGGAATTCCTTTTAGAAGCTTGTGAGGAGAGATTACCATCCTTTCTTGTTTCATTTGGAAGTGGGTGAGCTTGTCAAGTAGAGGAAAACTCTTGCTGGACCCTGGGAGGAACTTGCACAACACCAAGGCTTAGGTTGTTAATGGTTCCTTTTTTATTATTTAATACAAATAAGTCCATTCTTCTCAATGATTTGTTAATGAATTATTTCATGTACTCCTTGGCCTATGTGATAAATATGCTTTGTTTTATGATGAATATTCAGATGCTATGTAATCGTTTGCTTTGTTAGTGTATGCAGGTCTGAAAGTGAAGGAGGAGCTCATCTGGATCAGCAAGGCTGGACTGCTACAACAAGCGTTGGGCCTAAGGTAAGATCGAAAACATTTGAATTCTCGTAGAATGATGTGTATCTAGAGAAGGATAGCTCTTGTTTGGTTTGTTTGTCATTAGAGAGTCTTAGACTCCTAGGAAGGTTGGATTTGTCCGCAAATATAACTCATTCCGTGTGACAGGATACTAGACTACCAGGGGATAGAGGAGGTCCCCATAGCGTCTCAGATCCATACAGTGGGGGTAGAACCTAGGATGCACCACCTTTTGAGGTGGGTGGCATGAGCGGCTGTGACTTATAGGGAGAACAACCCACCACAGTAGATATCTAGGTCTTTATTCCCTACTGATGATTTTTTGAGAGACATGTGTCTCAGATGTACAGAGAACACAGGCCTTATCTAGACATGTACACTTATTTTTGAGCACCTCGGTGCGCCACACGATATATATATATAGATATACATGTTTTTATTGTCTATTGTATTTTATTCTTCTTGTATTATGTTGATTCACATATTATGCAAATGTCTGTCCAATACATAATTAACTAATGCATCGGTTAACGTATTAAGTCGTCTTCGAATATGTTGATAAGTAATGAAATCAAAATCCCTTTCTAATAACTTAACACGTAAATACAACCTTAAAATCCGATGGTCTCTGACGGAATAACGTCCGTTAAGTTGGTGGACTACAAGTTGAGAATCCAAGTTTACAACCAATGTGCGAATGCCGAGGTTAATTGCCTCGGCTAATAATTCAATCACAGCACTATATTCAGCAACATTGTTCGTCGTACAACCTAGAAAAGCCCCTTAAATATCTACTAACTCACCATGAGGATCGTAGATCACCCATGCCGCAGATGACAAGTTGCGAGTACTGTGGGAAGCACCATCAGCGAAACCAACGTAAGGTGATCCAGACATCTGTTCAAGAAGCAAAAGACACAATAAGCAGCAATCATGCCGACATACCAAAATAAAAACTAAACAAACACGCACACACAACACATTACTGAAAGCGTACGTATGTACAGAAAGAGAGAGTGCCTGGACTCATGCATAATATTTTTTTAGATAAAGCCCGTTTCGGGGCCTATCCAGGGGATTACCTTCATAATCTATAAGCTCATAAGCACCTTTTTGTAAAACTCTTTTCACAATATAGGGCCCATGCCACATAGGCTCGAGTTTTCTTGCCCCTAGCTTATCGTTAGCTTGATCATAGAGAAGTACTAGGTCTCCCTCGATGAAAGAGTGGGGGTTAACAGTGTTATCGAAGTGAGTTTTCACTCGCTTCTTCTGAGCTTCAATAGCTAAGGAGGCTAGACGACGGGTCTCGTCTAACCGTTCTATGTAAAGAAGGCGCTCTTCTACTGGAGTAGTATCAGGGAGTAACTCGACGACTATCTTCAATGAAGGAATCTCACACTCAATATGAAGGGTCGCCTCTAGTTCGTAAACTAACTAAAAAGGAGTGAAACCGGTGGTGTCCTTCACGGAGGTACGGTAGGCCCACAAAGCGGAGAACAACATCAGATGCCAATTGGACTTATGCATGCCAACAGTTCTTTGAAGCATCGTGACCAAAACCTTGTTCACGGCTTCCACTTGACTATTTGCTTGAGGATAGTACAAGGTCGAACTATCATGCCTAAGGCCCAACTGGGTTGTTAACTCAATCATCATGTGATTACGAAAATGTTTTCCGTGATCAGTGACGATGGCTTGGGGAACTCCAAACCGTGAAATAACATGATTGAACAAGAACTGCACCGTAGTGTGACCATCTTCTGACAATTTAGGCATTGCCTCGGCCCATTTCATGAAATAATCAACAGGAACGATGATGTACCCATGCCCCCCGGCTGAGCGAGGGTTACAGGTCACATAATCGATGCCCCATTTGGCAAAGGGGCCAACGGTTACAACGGGGTGCAACGGAGCAGGGGGTGCACGCATCTTCCGTTGGTAAATATGGCACTCATGACATGAACAGACAGCAAGAATGCAATCCTTGAAAATCGAGGGCCAGAAATAGCCAGCACGGAGGATTTTCTGTGCAGTGGCATATCCAGACATGTGACCACCACAAGCACCAGAGTGGCAGTCATTCATAACTCTCTCTGCTTCTTCGAAGGTCAAGCATCGGCGAAGAACATAATCAACACCGAGACAGTACAGGGTGTCCCCAACGATGCGATATGGTTGGGCTTGATGTCGGATCCGTTGACGAGCATCCTTAGAGGTCTCAGAACGGAAGGAGGACGTCTACAGATAGACAATAATATCCCCGTACCAGGGATCAAGGGTGCTAATGAGGAAGAGAGTTTCGTCTGGAATGGAATCCTCTAACTAAGAGGAGGCAGCAGGGGATGACAAAGAACACAACAGCTCGGCGAAGACAAGTGATTTCTTAGACTTGGAAGTAGTAAATTCCAAGTCAAACTCTTGGAGGATGACTATCCACTTCTAGTATTTGCCCCCTAGAAACTGTCGTGACAGAATATAGGTCATGGGGTTGCAATCGGAGATCACTATCGTAGTACGCAACAAGATGTAGTGACAGAATCGTTGAACAGCGCAAACAGCGGCGAGGGCCAACTTCTCGACATAAGCATATCGTGTTTCTGTATCTAACAAGTTGTGGCTAAGGTAGTAGATAACATGTTCGATGCCATCGTCGTCATCCTGAACTAGAACCATACCGATGGTGGTATCAGCAGCAGCCAAATACAACGTATAATTGCAATGATAATTTGGGGGCCACAACAAAGGGGCGAAAAGTAGAAGAGTTTTAAGATGTGCAAAAGACTCCTCAACTATGGCATCCCATCTAAATGGGGTGTCGTGCTTGAGTAACCACGTGAAACCCTTTGCCACTTCATCATAATTCGGGATAAATTGTCGTAAGAAGTTAGTTTTACCCTGCAGACTCTACAATTGCCGCAAAGAAGCAGGGGGAGGAAGATTCAAAATGGCTTCGACTTTAAGGGGATCCAAACGGATGCCCTCTCGGGAGACGATAAACCCGAGAAGTCGGCCAGATTCTACGCAGAAGACACATTTATGCGGGTTAAGTAAGATATTGTAGTGTCGACAGCGGAGAAACATCTCGCGGAGATGTGATGGGTGGTCTGGGCGCTTAGCTGAATGAGCGGGAAGGTCGTCCAGATAAGTCTGTACGATGTGCCAGATGTTGTGAAAGGCGTAAGACATCGCATGTTGAAAAGTGGCACCGACATTCTTGAGACCGAAAGGAAGCCTTTTGTAAGCGAAAGTACCCCACGGACAAATAAAGGCCGTCTTGTGTTGATCAGCGAGCATGATATTAATCTGGTTGTATCCAGAAAAGCCATCCATAAATGAATATATTTCACTGCCCACACACTCATCAATGAGTTGGTTAATGAAAGGTGTGGGGTAGTTATCTTTCGGGCAGGCTCGGTTAATATCGCGATAATCGACACAAACACGAATAGTACCCTGCTTTTTATCCATAGGGATAATGTTAGAGACCCAATCTGTGAGTGGGATAGGGTAAATAAAACCAGCTTTAAGAATTTTTTCAACTTCCGCTTTGATGGTTGCAGCCTTATGGGGGTGCACAGGGCGTAAACGCTGACGAACAAGTTTGGATCCTGGATACGTAGGTATCTCATGCACTACAATGTTTGGATCAATGTCGGGCATCTCTTCATAAGACCACACAAAGATGTCACGGAACTCACGAAAAAGCGCTATATAGATTTGAATCTCGTCAGGAGTGCAAGTGACTCCTATATAGATGTTCTCGAAAATCCCTGGTTTGACAGAGATGTCGATAGGTTGGGTCTGCGTAATGTTCCCCAAATTCCCTTCAGACGATACTTGATAGATCTGAATAGGTGTCTGAAGAGGTTGTGAAGGGAGACACGGAGCAAACCGCTCGAGACAAGCCAACGTTTCCCGGAGGGTAGGGAGAAATGAGGAACGGTGGTGAAGATGGGACCACCGAGGTTCCTCGAGAGACATGGTCTCTATGATGGCTTCATTGGAAGGAAATATTTCCTTTAATGGATCCGAGGAGGAACATTCTCTAAGCCAGGGGGAATAGTCGTATGAGTCAAGAGCTCCGCTTAAAGAAGCGGGTTCAGCAGGAGGAGCTAATACAACAGCGATTTTGATGTAGTTGAGCTCGACGGGACTCAACGGCATCTCCTCGCCCCATGATTCTATCTGGTCGATGGGGGGGAGGACCTAGGGATTAGAATGAACCGAAATCATATTGATAGAGGCGAGGTTGGGAGGTGGGAGGGAGAAAACACCCATAAGGGCGAGATCTTTGAAGAGCCTGACTCCCACACTCTCAAAAGGGATGGAGGTATGCTCCATGAAAGGCACATTTCCTTCAAAAGAAGAAGCGAAGAAGGAGAGCTGGTCTACCGTGACAATTTTCCCTTGGTGAGGGAAACAGATGACACGGAAGAGGGATGAAGCCACGGCATGCATGGCATATGTCCAACTCCGGCCCAGAAGGAGGTTGTAAGTAAGATTCGCGTCGATGACCTCCACTTCTACTTCAACGGTTTTTCCTTCTAAAGTGATCGGAAATCGTTGAAGAATACCGTAAGGACGAGATTCTCTCCCATCGAAAGCTTCCAATGTCATAGGAGACTGGCTCAGAGTCAGAGACCCGATCTCTTTCCAACAAGAAATAGACATGATGCAAGTTGACGCGCCCTCATCAATAACTGTACGATGGATCATTTTTGAATTGATGATGACTTGTATAAGAAAAGCGATCTGATGAGGCAGCCTTGGGACATGGCTCTCGAGATTAAAGGTAATCAGATCTGAATCTGCCGGGTCAATGCCACCGATGGCCGATAGCAGGGACTTCCTCTGAGGGGGGCAGCTCTGGAGAACTTCTAAGGCAGACATAGCTGATGGAGCCTGCGCTAAGTCCTCAACTATGCTATAGTGCTGAGCAACACGAGCATTTGGGTTGTAAGATGATCTCCTGAGTACTCCTTTGGGAGGGGGTCGGATGGTCATCTCAGTACTTGGTCTCTTGATGTGGAGTGGACCAGAGCTGGACGAAGGAGCACTTGAGGGAATCTCGGGCTCCTTCTCGGCGGATGACGGATACTCCTATGTTTGAGTCGTTACATGAATGAGAATGGATCCAGCTATGAAGACTTGGGAACCAAAGGGAGAAGAAGATGGATCAGCCACCATTTGAGTCTGTTGAGAGGGGAAAGGTTCTTTAAGAACCGCAGGAATCCCAGGAGCACTTTTCAACAAATGACTAACCTCGGACCGCCTTGGGCAGTCTTTAGTATAGTGATCCTCCTCACAGATGAGACAAGGATATTTGGGTTTGCGCTTAGCTCCTTCCTCGGATGGAGGTTTGGAGGAATCCTGTTTAGGTTGTTTAGACTTATTCTTTGCTTTCCCCTTTTTCTTTCCTTTCGAGGCCTTACTCGTCATGGTGGACTGGACGACGTTAACCTTGGAAGTACTTCCAGAATTTGAACCACCCTGAGAAGTGTTTTCGTTAGAAGCATCTGACTTTTGCTTCCCAGGGTTCAAGGATGATTTTTTGGACGATGGATTCACAGAGCCAATAACTCCATCAACAGATGGCTTCAGTGGAGCCTTGGATGTACCGGGTCTTGGGGCATCAGGAAAATACTCATACAAAGTACTTGACTGAGAGTAAACTAAGTCAAGGTACTGAGCATGCGCGATCGCTTGCTCTTCAGTCATGCAGGCTCCCATAGCAATGTCCTGCACAATCTTAGGGACAAAGGAAGTCGTGAACCAATCGGTGAGGAGTTGATCAGGAATCCAAAACTTAATCAAACGGCGATGCCTTCTCCATTCATGTATATGATCAGAGATGTGCGTAGCTGTATCCTGCTTGAGAGACGTGAGGAGATGGGTCCTTGTTTCGTACCGAATGGGTAGCTGAAAATGTGTGAGGAACGCCATAGGCAATGAATTAAAATCTTGAAAAGACGCACGGGTCAATTCAATGTACCATTTAGTGGCAGAGTCGGTGAGAGTCCTTTGGAATAGGCGAAGTCAAATCGAATCATCAAGCCATGAATTAGACAAACACCATAGGTGATAAGTCATTACATGGGCTTGAGGATCCTCTCCAGCTTTGCCGTCGAATTTGGGACAGTCACTGGGTATTTTAGTTGGAACTCGTGAACATTGTGGATTATGCAAAATAGGATCATTTGTTAACTTCGACACATCGGGCAATTCCAACGTCGCTAGAAATGGTAGCTGCGGATTGAAGGACATCTGCGGATATGAGGTAGGGCCAGAGTTCCATCCAGTTGCTGGTTGCCCCCACTGACCTTGTTCGGACAGACCAGGTCCAAACGGACCCTATCCATAGGAAATTTGTCCATAAGGGTTATATCCATAACTGGATGGTTGATACTGGTTCTGCCCCCCAGCGCCCCATTGGTTACCAAACTGTCCTGTAGGTTGCTGATAATTTTGATAGGGGGTGGCCTGCGGTTGTTGGTAATTTTGATAAGGGGCAAATTGATTTTTCCCCTGGGGTTGCTGGTATCCGTACGGTTGCTGGGCTCCATATTGAGCCTGGGAACCAGGCGGCATCTAATAAGAAGGTTGGGATTGGTACCCACCTTGTGGCTGGAGACCAGTTTGATTCTGGGGTTGGTAACTGGGTCGAGCTTGAGAAGCAGGAACCATCTGCATGCCCGGTTGAGCCGCCCCAGAGAGATATCCTTGCAAAGACTGGGGTTGGGCCATCTGGTCGGAAGGTTGTCCTGGTTGGATCTGAGACGGACCTATTTGCCCAAAAGGCTGAGCTTGCTGGGTGTTTGGTTGTCCTTGCGAAACCGAAGGTTGTCCTTGTAGGCCATATGGTTGATTAGGCTGAGCAACGGGTTGGCCTTGCTGTGCGTAAGGCTTCCCCCCTTGCCCAGAAGGGTAGCCTTGTTGGTTTCCGGGTTGTCCTTGCTGTGCGTAAGGTCGTCCTGGGTTTCCAGAAGGTTGCCCAAGATATGTATAAGATGGATCAACAGAGGCCAAAGGTTGTCCCTGATAGGGTTGTCCTTGTGGGCCTCCAGGTTTCCCTGGGTAGGTCTGGCCATAATACTGCTGCCCATGATTAGGCTGCGAGTAGGATGGTTGACCTTGGTATGATGGTCCTTGGGATGGCTGCCATTGACCCGGACGAAATTGGCCACCACCATAACCGGTGGTACCCCAAGCCACATTCAATGGGATTGTACCCTCAACAGTGAGTTCAGTCGGCAAGGAGGTATACAAATAATGATTGACAGGATCATAATAAGGGCCTTGCTCACCTGGATTTTGGACAACATGCAAGTACTGAGAATATGCCCCCCTTGCTGAAATGGAATCAGAAGAAGGTTGGGCACAGCTTGCAGGATTGACAACTCTAGCAGCATGTGTTGATTGACCACTACGTACCGGGCCTCGGGATGGGCTGGCAATAGTAGTTATGACGGAAGATGCCGTAACGACACTAGCAACTGGAGTCGATGATGTGACACAAATGGTCGGATTGGTTGGAACTGATGTGATGGTGGTATGGTGAACCTGGGAAACAAAAGGTCCCGTAGTGGGAACAATGTTATTATCCCACATAGAAGAGGAATTCGCAGAGCCCATAGCATCCCTTAGAGGTCTATAGCGCACCGGCACTGTGATGCCAAGAGGTGTAACAGTGTAGGGCATAGAGATAACCGGGGATGTGGCCGGGATGGGAGTCTCAATACTCGACATAATGGGCATTCCACTCAATACAGGAGATGTGTCTTCCATGTTAGAAGAATCCATTGGGGATGAAACACCAACAGGAGTAGAGGGAAAATCCTCTTCAGAAGGCTCCCAAACAGGGTTCCAAAACAAGTCGTAAAGCTCGTCCTCTGGATCACGAGAGTTCAACGGTTGGACACTTGGAATAACAGGGAAAGTGTCGCCACAAACTGGTGTCTCAGGAGAAGCAGAAGAGGGAGACCCTTGGTCACTTGGGATGGGAGACGGGATCAATGGATCCGCCATGATGATCAAACAAAAATCCTAGACAAGCTAACGATGAGAGACCCTACTCAAAACTAACGCAAACAAGATCTAACAAGGTAAATGTAATCGTGGTCGAATAAATTTTTAAGACATTAGGACACAACTTGACCTTTTCATGTTTTAAGAGTCAAGAAAAGGAAAAAAGGTGACTCTAGTCACCTTCGAATATTTAATGAGCCCGAAGTGACAAATGCTCAATAGAGCCTTTTCTTTTAAGGAGTCCGAAAAGGATCAAAAAGTGACTGCCTGGAGAAACAGGCAGGGTTTACCAGACAATCTGTAAAACTGCATATACACCTTAGCGATCATATGAAAGCCAAGGACTTTCCGTACGACAGTCAATCTTCACAAATGCTGTGTTCGGTGCGTTACGGGTTGTAAGGCGGCAAACACGGCTTCCTATGGATCAAGGATGATAACCTAGTGGAGTCTCCTCATATATACGCGACGGTACGTGGGAGCACAAGTCCGTACTAGACCACAGTTGAATCACACAAGGAGGAATCACCCAACCTTAATGTGAGAACAAAAGCAACTAGGTTTAACGATGCCGGAGCACGTCTCTAGCCTAGACCTCTAGAATGTGAGCGTTATGTTCCCATGCATTTTTAAGTTCATTCGATTTATTTTAAAGTTGATCTTGAGTTAGGTTTCAGTTTTTAGGTCCTACCATATGTAATTTCTCAAAATCCCTGAATGCACTCTATATGCCAAAACATGTCGTTCCATTCGATGAATGCTAATTACAAAAGGGTTTAGAGAGCTTTCATACAAACGAACTATCACAAACAACAAAGAATTTCCCTAATGCAGCTAATGGAAATCACTAAATTTTACTTTAAGATTACTAATCCACTAATCAAAATGAAAAGTTCTATCTTTCATTAACTATCGCAAAGCAAAAGAGATTTTATTTTTCAATAATGGCAAAATGCACTAAAGAGTTTTTTGAGAAATAATAACAGAAAAATGTGGAAAAAACCAGTTGACCCCAAACAATTGTGATCCGTGCCCGGGTAGTGAAAATAAATCGAAACAATGTCAAGATTGGTTCAACAACAATCACTTAAACAACCAAGCAAAAGAAAGCAAAGAGGAAGGCTAAATCAAACCAACAGAAAGTAGTAAACGAACCTTTGCAAACGAGTAACCAAGCAAAGCTGATCCAACAAATTTGGAACAATAAAACTAGGTCACAAAGCAAAAAGCAAGATTCGCTTCAACAAGACTCGCAAAGAAGTGCTTCAATCTTCAGGCAATGAAAATCAAGTCATAAACCAAGTGGAAAAGGCAGGGGATAGCAAGACCAACAGGCTCAGGAGGTAGAATTGAAGAAATTCAATCTTACAGGAATCAACGCGGGTGAAACACAGCAACAGTGCGCTGATAAGAAACTACGCATAGCAACAATGCGATGTCAGCGCGGAAGAACACAGCTTAACTACGATGGTTCAATTTTCAGAACCGGTGCGACTGTTTTGTGTATTAACGTGATGATCAGGAAATCAGAGAAAGGGTTATGCGATGGCAGCACAACTGTTTTATAATAAACCGCGATGAAGCCAAAAAATGACCACAATCAAGCCAAAAACTCCCAAACCAAGGCAATCACTCTTCAAACAATCAAGGCACTTCCCAGACCGAACCAGGAAACCCAAAAAGAAGAGAACTAATCCCTAAACTTTGAAAAGAGAGCAAAAATCCAACTCAAGGAAAAAATGAACAAGAAAAGGACAAAAGCTAGCTCCAAGCTGTTCAGTTTGTAAACAAAACCGGAGATTGACTGAAATGGCTTTGATCTACTTCGCTAATGCAGAGAAATAACGTTTCGAAGGCTAAATGGCCATGCTTCAGGCTCCGTCTAAGGCTCACAAATCAAACAACAAGGTACAGCTCCCCAGCGGAGTTGCCAAATTGTTGTATAGGTAAATCCCCTCTGCGGACAAAGGCGATCCCACTAGCCTAACTGAGGTCTAGCAACAATCAAACAACGCTGACACGTAGGTTCCTAATTGAAAAATAAAGGCCAAGATGAGAGCCTACCTCGAATCCAACGCTTATATTCGTAGAAGGGTTGTCGCTTCCATTCTTTCGCTTCAGCTGGTCGCAATCCTCACGATCTCCGTGAACAGACACCTACACAAGCAAAGGACAAGACAAATACAAGCATAAAATCCGGGAAATGTAACTATGTACTGGTTAGAAAAGATACAACTCAAACATCATTACAAAGACACATGAGTGGAACCATAATGATAGTCGTCTATTATTATTGATAAAACAAAAGAGAATACAACCAAATTCTGACGTCAAATCCTCCTTTGGTTGGGTCCATCCAACAAGTCCTTCAAGCATTCACCCTTGAGAGTAGATATCCCAAGACAACTCTCTCTCTCACACAAGTTTACACAAGATGGAAACACTTCACAACCTTCCTTAAGCACTATAGCAATCCCACACTTATCACACCAGTTGCCTATCAAGCTCACACACTATCAACAATGCTCTAAACACAACCAATTCCAAACTAGCAGCTCATGGCAATGGTGGAGGCTTAAATAGGAGAAGGAGTCTCCATGAATGGTGTGAGGATGAGCTTATCTCCAAGGAAGGTGGCGCAAATGATGAAATAGACATGCCAGAGAAGGGAGGGCAACATTTACAAGGCCAACAACTAGGTCTTGAGTCATCTGGAAGGCCAGCTGTTAGAACAAACTTGCCCAAACTGGATCATCGCAGGTGCATAACTGTGCTGGAGCACTGTCATCGCTGCTGAACAAAAAGGAAAGTCATATCAGCGCGATCAGATATAAGGAACAATGGTTGTCACATGAAATTCGACCAGCACGGGAAAGTCGTGTGCTTCCACGCTGGCAGCGCATTGAGTCCGTTTAGGAGCGCTCATCAGCGCGTTTATTTTTACAACAGTCGCGATAGTAGAGGAAACTTTGGCAAAGTGGGTTATTTGGCCACATCAGAGAGCATGAGCATGATTAATTTGGTCCCATGACACAGTATGAAGATTGACAGGGAGACAGTGACAAATTACTATGTAACAAACCCCTCCCCCTTGGGGGAACACTATCCTCAGTATATATAAAGAAGGATAACCAAAAACTCATTTGCTTCAACTAAGAAATACAGAAGGATATAAGGCCCGCATCTAATTAACCATATCCCATGTAGCTTCATCGGGCCCAAAGTGCTTCCACTGCACTTTTACTTGCACTATTTCTTGGTTCCAAAGCATGAATTGTTTCCACTACAATATACATTGTGGCTTTAATTGGAACTCTCCCTCTAGTTCCACTTGAAATACAAACCAATCAGTCATATGATCAACATCCTATACATATCTCTGAAGAAATGAAACATGGGAAACATTATGGAATTTGACCGATGGTGGTAAAGCAAGTATTAGGCCAATAGTAAATCCTCTCAAGAATCTCAAAATGCCCACAATACTAAGGTGCCAACTTGGCACATGACCCAATCCTCAAGGAGATCCTCTTGGGCTTGATGTGAAAGTACACAATCTCCCCAACTTGAAACTCCTTCAATGGTCTATGTTGATTCACATAGCTCTTCTGCTTGTCCCATGTTGCCTTTAAATTCATTTGAATAACCTGCATCTCCTGCTCCATCTCGACCAACATTTCCAGTCCAACCAATACCCTGTTCACTAGATCACTTCAACTGATATGAGTATTACAAAGTTGCCCATAGAAAGCCTCAAATGGACTCATCTTCAAGAATTCTTGATACCCATTATTATAAGCAAAATCCACCAGTGGAAGATACTCCTCCCACTTCCTCTACTGATGCATGGCATACATCTTCAACATATCCTCAAGAATCCTATTAGCCCTCTCTCTTTTTCCATCTGTCTGCGGATGATAAGTTGTACTAAAAGTTAACATTGTCCCCAAGCCTGCAAACAAATCCTTTCAAAACCTGAAAGTGAACTTGGCATATTTGTGTGATATAATCTTCTTGGGAACTCCATGCAACCTCACTATCTCCTTGATGAAGATATAAGCTACCTCACTAGCTGAATTCATAGACTTCACTGCAATGAAGCGAGATACCTTGCTCAACCTATCAACCAAAACCATGATGGAGTCATGTTTTCTTGATGTCTGAGGAAACCTTGTAATGAAGTCCATGTAAATGCCCTCCCAATTCCATTTCAGAATCAAAATAGGTTGCAACAAACCAAATGGATGCTTACATTCAACTTTTACCTGTTGACAGTCCAAGCACCTTGCAATAAACTAAACCACCTCTTTCTTTAAATTTGACTAATTGTAACAATTCTTAACAATTGTCAAAGTCTTTTGGTATCCTAGGTGGTCTAAATATGGATTAACATGAAACTCTCTCAAAACAAGATTCTTCTACTCGCTGCTATCTGGCACGTAGATCTTGCTCCTAAATTTGACTAAGCAATATGCTGTGATGTGATACTCCTCATCCTGATCACCCTCACCCTGTTGTTGCAATATTTGCTTCAACTGTTGATAGTCCTCATCATGCTACCCTTCCTACAAGATCCACTCCCACAGATATGTCCCATAAGAGCTCACAGATGAGATATGATTCATCCGCCCTCTTCTACTAAGAGCATCCACAACTCTGTTCTCTTTGCTCTTGTTGTACTTGATCTCGAAATCAAACTCAGCGAGAGTAGCCAACCATCTAACTTTCCTTGCATTCATATTGGGTTGGTCAAACAAATGTTGAGAAATGCAGCGAGAAAGTCTCAATTTGACTTTGCCTTGGTCAAATTGGGAAAAAAAAAAATTCCACATCAGTAGACAACTTGGATGTAGTTAACTTGTTTGACATGACTCTTGTTACTCAATTAGCTCAAAAAATTCAAGTTAGAGGGCTTGGAGTTCAGTTAAGCATGTGTGATTGCTAATTTGTATCAATCAAGGTCAGTTATTCTAGGTTGTTTTTAGTTAAAATAATTCTAACTATTAATAGAACTAGTGGAAGGTTAGTTGTGTAGTGGGACAACAGTCTAACTTAGTGATCATCTAGTTAGCTAATCAATAAACCCAAAATAGGTAGTGCATGAAAATAATTTGAGTTCCCTATTTGCGGTGGATATTCCAAGGTAGTGTAACAACAAATTATAAACTAGTTTGAGTGTATAGGTGTTGCACGTAGTCAGATGATCAACCTTGGGAATTGCACAATCAATTGGAGAAAAATTCCTAAAAAATAGGGACTAATTCTCTAGGATTGCACAAGGAAATAGGGGCTCAAGAAGAGGCATAAATTAACTAAGTTTGGGTCAAAGCTTCTCATTGAGTAGAGAGATCGGTTATGCACTTGGAGGTTGAGCTCATATTGAGTGAGCAATTGTAATAGATCTCCATTTCTCCAGATTTAATGCAAGTAGGCTTAAAGGGTTTTTAGCAGTTGCTTTCCCCTATAAAAATACTATGAATGTGTGTTATTTATTATTACATGTCTAATATTGTTGTTATAAATTGTGAATTGAATTCCGCAGAGCAGTAGAGTAGGATTGTGTCTCTTGATTTAGATTAAAATTTCTGAAGCAATTGTAATTCTATCACCAAATTTCTACATGGTATAAGAGCCGGATTCACATTGGAGCATGGATTTCAAATTTGTTTCTCAGGAGGTTCGAATTTGCAACTTTAGTGAAGTAGGATCTCTTCAAAGTTGGGAAAATGACCTTCAACAGGATGAGATTAGAGCATGCTTTTGACGAAAACTTGAATTTCATTGCACGGAAGGATCACATGGAGGCAGTTCTAGATGACAATGGATTGCTAAAATATGTCATGACAAATATTGTAAAACCAAAAGAATATGATGCACATAACCTAGCCCAATGGAAGAGATATGTATACAAGGAAAGGATAATAGTCTTGGAGGGAGTAAAAGACCACATTGTCTCAAATATCCATGGGAAATAAAATCCTTTCGCAATGTGGAAAGCATTAACAGAGTTGTTCTAGAATAATAGTTACCATAGGAAACTGGTCCTCAAAGATAAACTCCGAAACATCAAGATGAAGAAGAATGATACTATTCCCCAATATCTCAACATATTTACCCTAGTTCGTGATGAGCTTGGAAGGGTTGGTGTGAATTTCACAGGAGATGACCTAGAGATCCTAGATCTTCTAGGCCTTCCCAAAGCTGCCATAGCTACTAGGACTTAGTGAATGGGAGAAATTACTGAATTGGGAACACTTGTGGTATGATTTGGTACAAGAAGAGATTAGACTGAATACTAGAGATGGAATTTCATCTAAGGGCAAGGATGAAGAAAATTTTGCAGTGGTTGGAAAGGGAAAGAAGGCCAAAGGGAATAAATATCAAACCAAATGAGAATCTAGCCAAAGGGGAAGAAGGCCAAAGGGAATAAATCTCAAACCAAATGAGAATCTAGCCAAGGGGGAAATAAGAAAGAATTGTCCAAAATCAAATGATTCAATTGTCATGAATTTAGGCACTATGCTATGAAGTGTCCACATTAAAAGTCTAGCAAGAATAACTTAGGAGGAGCAAGAGGTGAAGATTTGGCTTCACAGTTCGAGGTTGACTTCACCCTTATTGCATGCATGGCCAGCACAATGATGGGAAGTGTGTGGTACTTGTATTATGGTTCCTCATTACACATGATAGGGTGTAGAGAGTTTTTCAATGACCTAGAGGGGAAATGTCTTCAGATGCATATTGAGCTTGGGAACGATGGCAGGTACAATGCTACCGAGATTGGTACAACAACATTTCAGAGGGAGCTGGGATCTCCTCTTCACCTCAAAGATGTCATGTTTGTTCTAGGCCTAAAGAAGAACATCATCTTTGTAGCAATTTTGGAAGATCATGGCTATGATGTGATCTTCAGCAAAGGGAAAGCATTCCTGAGACACATATCCACTGGACAGGTGAAGCAGATTGGGGTTCATGTGAAGAACTCGTACAAGATAGATGTGTAAGATTGTGCTACATTAAGAAGTAAGGTAGAGAAATTCCAAATCCGTGATGTCGGGGAAATTTGGAACAAGATATGGGGGCATTTGCATCATGGCACCCTAAAAATTATGCAATGAATAACCACTAGCCTCCCTAAAGGAGGACTTGAGAAACAAGATGTCTACAAAGGTTGTACCTTGGGGAAGTATGTAAAATCCACATTCCATGATTGAGACAACAAAACATATGCAGGCTTGGAAAGATTCCACTTTGATGTTTGTGGAACTTTATTGATAGCCTCCACTGATAGACATAAATATTTTATTATTTTTATTGATGATTTCTCAAGGAAGTGCTGGATCTTCTTCATGTCGAAGAAGGATGGGACATTATCAAAGTTTGTATAATTCAAGGCACTAGTTGAGAAAGAGACTGACAAGAAGGTGAAGGTTCTCAGGATAGACAATGGAGGTGAGTATGTTTCAAATGAATTCAAAGAACTCTATGCAAAAGAAGGTATTCAAAGAGAGATGAAAACATCCCACAACCCATAGCAGAATGAGGTAGCTGAGAGAAATAACCATAGAATTGTTGGAGCTACGAGATCTATGCTACATGACCAAGGCCTACCACTGCATTTGTGGGCTAAGGCATGTAATACAATAGTCAACTTGCAGAAATAGAGTCCTCATTGAATTCTTGGTATGATTACACCGGAGGAAGCTTTCTTGGGGAGAAATTTAGATGTATCTTGCTTCAAGATTTTTGGAGCCTCTGTTTAGCGTCGTGCCTCCAAAGATTTAAGGAAGAATATTAAGCTGACATCAGAGTTGGGAATTTTTGTTGGCTACATCCAAACTCCACACAATTACCGTGTGTACTTACCTTATCTTAGATGAAATTTTTGCGAAAGGGATGTAAACTTTTATGAGGAGAAAGCGATGTGGTGCTCTCTTGAGAGGGAGCTTTAGATCACACAAGAAGAGGAGCTTTTAGCTCCAAAGGAGGAGCGTCAGGTTGTTGTGGAGTAACCAAAAATAGAGGAGTAGAGAGTGGAGACATCCACTCAAGTAGAACCAACTAGAGAAGGGAGAAAAAGAACCAAGGAAGTTGATAGATTAGTGTAGGATGTCAGGGAGGATGTGGGAGCTCCTTCAAATTTGCAGAGGAAAAGGAGGTCACCTGAGAGGTACACTAGCTACATGGCTCTAATGAATAAGCTTGTAGAGACTGAGCCATCCTATTTCGAGGAAGCAATTGAAAAGTAGTTTGGGTTGATGCAATCATGGAAGAATACAAATCGATCATGAAGAACAATGTTTGGGAAGTGGTCCCAAGACCAATAGATAAATTAGTTGTGGGTTTGAGATGGATCTTCAAGGTTAACCATGCAATAGACAAAATCATAGAGAAGTATAAGGCTAGATTTGTGGCCAAAGGATTCTCACAAGTTGAGGGAATTGACTATGAGGACATATTTTCTCATGTATCAAGGTATTCATCCATTAGATCAATTCTTGCATTGGCTACGCAGATGGGGTGGAAGATCCACTAGATGGATGTAAAAACAAAATTTCTTAATGGTGTTATTTAGGAGGAGTTGTACATCAATCAACCAAAAGGTTTTGAGACATTTGATCATGAGTCTCATGTGTGTAGAGTAAAATGAGCATTGTATGGTCTCAACATGCAACTTGTGCTTGGTACACCACGATTGAAAGTTATCTCACTTGTTTGGGCTTCACCAAAAGTGAAGCAGATGTGTTCACCTCTATCATATTTTGGTAAAGGGTAAATTTATTATCATTGTTTTATATGTTGATGATTTAATATTAATTGGTGATGAGTAGTTGATCATCTCTTGCAAGGAGGACCCTGCAAAGGAATTTGAAATGAAGGACATGGCTCAAATGCACTACTTCCTTGGGATGGAAGTATGACAAGGCGATGGGAAATTGCTTGTGTCTCAAGGCAAGTATGCCAATGAGATACTATAGAGATTCCATATGGAGAGTTGTAAACCCATGGAGACACCTCTAACGACCAACTGGAGGAAGGAGGTCGATACTTCAGGTGAAGAGGTGGATGCTACCATTTATCGATAATTAGTGGGTTCATTGATATATCTTGTGAACACATGACCATATATGTGCTATGCAATCAACCAACTGAGCCAAGCTATGGTTAGGTAGGCCAAATTGTATTAGAAGGCAACAAAGCATGTTTTACAACACCTTAAAGGTACTACCCAGTATGAATTATGATACAAACGAATAAATGGGGAAAATTTGTGTGGCTTCACAGATGCCGATTGGGCATAGAGTCCATTTTACCAAAAGAGTACATCAGGTGGAATTTTCAGTGTTTGGTCCACCATGGTCTTTTGGTATAACAAGAAGCAAAGATCTGTGGCACTCAACTCGACAGAAGCAGAATACATGGTTGCAAGTCAAACAACATGTGAGGTGATCTAGATGAGAAATATACTTGTGGGACTATTTTTTCAGATGGTGGATCCAACTATGATCTATTGTGATAATCATATTTGCATTAAGATCTATGAGAATATGATATTTCACAATTGATCCAAGTATATAAATATTCAGTATCATCATTTATAGGACTGTGTAGAGGCATATAATGTTGCTATAATACATTCTAACAGAGGAATAAGATGCTAACATCTTGACAAAGGCTTTGTCAAGAGGGAAGTTCAAGTTCCACAGGTGCAGGATAGGGGTGGTTGATAATACCTTTCGTGCTAAGAGGGAGTTTTGAAAAATGTAACAAGAAAGTCTCAATTTGACTTTGTCTTGGCCAAATTGAGAAAATTCAAATTTCCATATCAACGGACAACTTGGATGCAGTTAACTTGTGTGACATGGATCTTGTCACTTAGTTAGCTCAATAAATTCAAGTTAGAGGGATTAGAGTTCATTTAAGCATGTGTAATTTCTAATTTGTGGCAATCAAGGTTAGTTATTTTAAGTTTTTTATTATTTTATTATATATTTTTCCAGTTAAACTAGTTCTAATTGTTGATAGAACTAGTGGAAGGTCAATTGTGCAGTGTGATAACAATCTAACTCAGTGATCATCCAATTAACTGATCAATCAACCCAAAATGGCTAGTGCATGCAGATAATTCTAGTTCCCCAGCTGTGGTGGAGATTCCAAGGTAGTGTAACAAGCAGTTGTAAACTAGTTTGAGTGTACATGTGTTGCATGTAGTTAGATGATCAACCTTGGTAATTACACAATCAATTAGAAAATTCCTAAAAATGAGGGCTAAATATCTAGGAATTGCACAAGGAAATATGGGCTCAAGTAGAGGCATAAATTGATTAAGTCTGGGTCTAAGCTTCTCATTGAGCAGAGAGATAGGTTATTCACTTGCAGGTTAAGCTTAGACTGAGCTAGCAATTATAATACATCTCTATTCATTTGATTTAATCCAAGCACGATTAATGGGTTTTAGCAATTACTTTCCCCCAAGAAAATATTGTGCATGTGTGTTATTTCTTATTTCATGTATGAGATTGTTGTTCTAAATTGTGAATTGAATTCCGCAGAGCAGTAGAGTAGGATTGTGTCTCTTGATTTAGATTAAAATTTCTTGAGCAATTGCAATTTGATCACCAAATTTCTTAAACAAATGCCTCAATCCATTGTGATCACTTATCAAGATGAACCTCGTGCCAAGGAGATTATGTATTGGCATCTTCAATGCATGAATGATCGCTGAAAACTCAACATCATGAGTCACATAATTCTACTCATGCTCATTCAACTTCCTTAATTCATAGCAAACCACCTATCCTTCCTGCATCAAAACTCTACCAAGTCCTTCCTATTGGCTTAGGTGGTCCTGACCCAGTTTTGGAGTTAATTGCGCCAACAAATAAAACCCTACACTAGTGGCCCTTTCGGCAACAACCCGCGTAGCACAGGCTGTAGTCTCACCCGAAGCAGTATGGGGGGATGTAAGAACCAATTTTCTGCTTCCAGAGACTAGTGTGATGTCTTTCAACACCTTAGATCTACCTTCGCTTAGATCGGTAGACTTCTAGGGCTCATTATTGTAACTCTGTTAAAATAGCCTTTAGACCTTTTCAAAGGTCTATGATTAGTCCGTGTGGATTTTTAACAGTCAATTTACCTACTTACGCACATTAGAAAGCAATCCTAAATTAGTGTTCATGCAGATCTACTTATTTCATCAATAAACATAAGAGAAACCAATAGAGTCTTTGTGGAAGTGTTTATACCTGCATTGCGTACATTATTAAGACTTATCCAAGAGAATTGTGTAGAATTCAATCAATATTTCATAAAACAAGTCATTCATCAACGACATATAACGTAAATAGACATGAACATAAATACTCAATAATTCTTCATAAACTTGTATTTATTGATCTTAATTCACTGATTATAGACTCAAACTACCCTGGGCACACAATTGTAGGGGTCCGCGCACTTAGCTGTTGACTCTACCTAGGCCTCCATGCACTCAGCTATAGGCCTTTCTTTCCCTATCTAAGCGCAGGATGCAGAGCCTTCCTGCCTTAGCTTCTACTGTAGACTCTTCAATGAACCCAATTCTCTATCTTACTTTCATCTAGTTACCTCCTTCTTTCTATAAGGCTCAACTATTCATAGCATTTTTCATACAATGCCATGGTCTGTGGACCATGGGTGAATCTCAAAAACTGACTCAAAAATTTACTTAAAATAAGAGACTATGCCCCTTTGACTCCTATTCATCTACGCATTCCACATCAACAAATCATGGAGACTTTACATATTTTACAAAATTGTACCAAAATTTGGGTTATCTAACCCCAAATTAACCTAGAGGACCCCATCCCAACAGGCCCCCAACACAAATATCGTGATTCGCCCTCAAGTCAGTCTGCAAGCGCCATGATCTTACTGTGGAGATCCTGAGCTCCACCTGGATCACTGCAACTTCAACAATGCTCTGTGCCACTACCTGTCGAACCTCCTTGACCAATTTTTTAGTGGCTGGTCCTTATACTGCTAGCCTCATCATTAGTTGCGTCTGCTGCAGTCCCTTAATATTATCTTGAATGGAGATCGTGATCTAATTAGCCTCATCCAACTAAGGTTGCAACCTGACCTTTAGCAAGGCTGGTGAGCTCCAATATTGTAGCAATAATGCTACAACTCCTGGGGCTTCCTGTCTCTCATTTTATCAACCCGGTTGTTCGTACAAACTTGGAAGCGATGGTGCTATATGCACAAGTACTAGCTCTTGTCGCAGCTGTCACTTGATCAGCTGGCACAAGTCCGCTAGGGCTCAAGCCAACTTCTATGGCTCACAGAAGAAGCTTCTATTAATGATGGATGAAAGCTAGCTCAAAGAAGACTAGTCTACTTGACAAAAATGAACTAAAATTAAATCAAAGCATGTAAACCTAGGAAACCCTAATTTAACTTGTCTAATCTCTATAAAGCAATGAAGATGAGTAATACTTCTACCAATGCTGCTACTACCTCTAATGAGTGGAAATGTATGGATCTAAACTACTTGCATTATAAAATACATGTTTTTGTACTTTTCATTAAGTAGGTGAAATAATTGTGATTTTGTGCTTATTAGGGTTTGGTTGTGCAGTTTGAATGAAGAAGGGAGGAAAGCGTGGGACAGGTTGGGGAGGCTAGGTGAGGTCCCTATGGACCCTTAGCATTCATCCACAGAGTTTTTCCACGTTCAAAAGCTCGGCAACCGCGTGAATGACCTTCTACAGGATGTCTGCAGGGGATCCTACAGGATACTCAGGGTTTTCTACAGGATGTCTCTAAACTGCTACAGGATGATCTACCGTGAAGGATTGAAGTGATGGAGGGGTGATGGAATGATAAGAAGAGAGGTGTAAGGTAGGGATCAGGCTAGTGATGGCTCAGAAGTGGAAGGATGAGATGGGAAACAGGTGTAGGGAGTGTGTTGGAGTGATGTCTGTGAAAGGTCAAGGAATGAAGCTACGTGAGGAATGGGAGGCTTTTAGGAAAGGACAGAACGCAGTGTAGGTCAAGGAAACGTGGTTGTATGTAGGATCAAAATGGAAAGGATGGTAATGAAACGAGAGGGAGAAGAGTGTAAATGAAACAAATGATCAAAACTGTTTATCAAACCGGAAATGCATCAACCTACATTAAGTGTGCCATGATTTCATTGAACAGTAATCCAAAACGCAAAGAGAAATACGTATGGGGTTGTGATGAAGAGATGTGTGATAAGCGTAAATGACAAGGAAGCATCTAAATCCAAACCATAACTGTATCAAACAAAGTAATGCGTGTTTTTGGTGGTCTGCTATGGACTGCACCCCAATCTTCAAAAGAGATGGCAGTGAGCCTTAACAACCGTTTTGCTGGAGCTCCAATTGATGGTATTAATCCTCTGCTATGCTAAGCAAATAGGAACAACTGCATAAATCTATCCTACTCGTACGAAAATCAAATCACCAAACTACTGAAATTCGAATTGCATGAACAGAGGAAAACTTCAAATGCTGGGAATGAAATAGAAACAGCACTACAGCAGAGGGGATCTATGGCTCTCAGGTTGGGCCCTAACCTGATAGCTATAGTCTCCTAATAAAACTCAGGAATAGATCACAAACTGTCTTCTTTATTCATAATTCGAAGTCATGCCAAATTGGCTTACAACAAAAGAACGAAACTGAACTGCTTCAAAATTATAATGATAAACCGAGAGATTCAACAACCTATCTAAGGCTAAGGCTTCCATATTTATACAAAAAAATGATGATCCGCCAAGTAGCCTTGATTCTAGGAGCTCGGCTGTCCAACTGGAGTTTAACTGTGGATTTGTGAGGCAGTCAGAACTGCTGTTCTGGTAGAACAGTTTATGACTGCTGTTCCTGTAGGACACTGGCTGCTTCTTAAGCTCGGAGGGGAGATTGATTGGAGCTCGGAGTTCTTGGTTGGAATCACGAGGAATGTCCCAAGACCGTGGACATTTCTCCACGAAATCAGCAGTGCCACCTCATTGTCTCCTTGTCTCCTTTTTCGTTGTCTCTTGCTCCCCTTTTAATGCCAAAACCTGGAATCATAATGCATTAGTCATGTAGATAAAGTGTCTAACCTTCTTCCTACAAACAACATGAATAAACTAAGAAATGCATGCATAAGCAAATAAAAATGAATGGTTTGAGCAAGTAACATAGGCCAAAATGATCCCAAATTGTACCAAAATTGGGGCTCATCATCACCCCCCAGCTGAACCATTTGCTCATCCTTGAGCAACTCAATCCAAGTCCTCATCCTTCATGGCTCTCACTACTTCGCTGGCATCCCAAGGCTCAGTGGTAGTATCCTCTCTGCGGGTGTGAAATCCTGCCGTCCTATCCACTTCTGTCCATTGCTGACCATCGTTTTCTTTTGAATTCCCTTCAGTCAAACCCAGTAGTAGTGGTGGGCTGAGTTTAAGGCCAATCCAGTTGGCTTGGAGGCTCTGAACGGTTTTCTTGTAAAGGGCAACCCTTGCCAAAGCTTCCCTCATCCGGATGGGTGTGTGGTATTCTCGGATTTGTAAGCTGTGGCCCAGGGTATTCCATCTACGTTGACAAGCATGAGCAGCATTGTCCCCCAACAGGCTTTCCATATCCTCAAAGTGGGCAATAGCTTGAGCCTGTTTTTCCATCCACCTTAGAGAAGTTGTGGGGTCTGTAGCCAATTGTTTGTGTGTCGAGATGAGGGTCATCGAGTCTTCTATTTCTGGCCTGATTAGCAGTGGCTCCTTCACTTCTCGGTTCATGACCGACTTTGCTTCGTTTGCTCTTTGGTCCTCATGGTTTAACCATGAGGCCAACGCCATCAATTGCATGTCACCCAAGGCCATGTTGGGATCCCATGAGACCTCATTAGGCAAGGCCAAGTTGTGAAGGTAGAACTCTGCCAATTTGGCTTTGTCCTCTGCTGAACTAGTACTGCATAACTCAGAAAATTGGTGCGGGATTTGAATTGACATACCTCTCTGTGCCAAGGTGTTTATTTGGTATTGCAGCCATTGATCCTTTAAAAACAACCCATAGGATCTTGCAGGTGCCCTGCACTGAATTTCTTCTATGGCCCAGCTGGCCATGCAAGCCAACTGTGTTTCCTTTTGCTGCAACTGCTCCTTGAGTGCTTGCATTGCAATCTTGGCTTGCTGCTGTTCTTCCTGTAGGTGCACTATGGTCTCTTCAAGGCTGGAGGGCACCTCCTTTGTGCTTGGCTGTTCTTGCATGACAACCTTGGAGGATGTTGATGCTCTTGCCTTCAGCTCTTTCAGCTGCAAACTCAACCTCTGATTTTCTTCCTGTAGGAACGTTTGCTGGCAATTGGCCACATGTTTAGCCATTGCAAATTCGCTCCTGATTTCCTTGAGCTGGTCCTGTAGATGTCCTATGTCGGCTACACCCTTAGACTTGGCGATCTGCATCCATGTGTGAGACCGGACCTTTTCCTCTTCTAATGCAATAAATAATGGTACAGTAAATTTTTGCGGGATGATCTTTCCCGCCTCCAAGAAATTGTAGTAGGAATTCAACCTGGGTGAAGGGGTAGGCTCAGGGATATGCTCTTTTTCTTCCTCCCCGGGAGGTTCTAGCTCATCCCTCTTTGGTGACGAGGGCCCCTCCCTTTCTCTTTTTTCTGTTTCCTGTAGCCGAGTCAGCGTATCCTGTAGGACCTTCTCAGCTTGCTGTAGCCGTGTTTTCTCGTCCAACAGGTCTATTCTTTCTTGCCACGTTTTCTTCCTCGGACTCCCCTTTTCATAGGTAACTGTAACCTTTGAGGGTGATTTCTCATTGGAAGAAGTAGGTGATCGTTCCTTGGGAGAAACGGGTGATTTTACTTCGGGAGAAACGGGTGACTGTGCTTTGGGAGAAGCAGGGGATTGTTCTTTGGGAGAAACAAGGGTGTCCTTGATGACAATTGGGCTGGTGGATGGTGCCTGTGGTTTCCTGGTTTTTATCCTCGTACTTCTCCGGCATTTGAAGTAGAGAGGAGGGTCTCTCTTCCTCTTCCCTTTCTGCACAGGTGGCGTACTGAGGCCAGCTAATACAGCCACGGCCTCCCTAGCCAGAATGTCCGCCCTCTTCTCTTTTAACTTTGTCTTAGCATGGCTTCCTGTAGAAGCTGTCCTCGGGCTTCCTGTAGGAGCCTGTTTGACTTTTCCTGTAGTGACAGGTGTCTTGCTTTTTGTTTGTTTTGCTGCCGGGGTTTTCTCTTTTTGTTTGCTGGTGGGTGCTGGAGACGTAACTGGGCTGACATGGCCTGCTCCAGCTTTGTCCCTTCTACTTTTCGTCTTCAATTCCCTTGCTGTCAGGATGGGAGAGTCAGCTTTTTCCTCAGCCCCTTTTTCTTTGTGCTGCTCCTTCTGCATGGTAGCCAAGGCACTTGAGTGAGCTTTCTTCTTTTATTCGGCCACTGCTTCTTGCTCTTCGCCACTGGACATCCGTGTTTCTTCCAGCAACATTTTTACGTCCCCTTCACGGGTTAAATTTCGGAAGGATTCCCACAAGAGGGGGACCTTGTAGGAATGCAGTGCATCCTCTACCAGCAATTTGATCAACCCATGGTGGGCCACCTACTCTGGAACACCATCCTTCAGCTTGGTAGCACACTCCATCAACGATTGCAGCAGGAAATAGGGAAGGCCCAATTTCTGCTCTACAGGAAGATTGACCCGGTGTCTCAATTCAGTGAGCAGTCTGAAATGATATGCATATACAATATTGTGACGACCCTCACAGGTGATATACCTCATGATTTGCACGCTGACCTCGTTCCAAGGTGGTGTCAGACTGACCCTGCGTACTCCATTCTTGTCCTCAGAGAATTCTTCGTTGGGTGGAAAAAATTCCTTCTTTGCCTGCTAGTTTTGTTTCCGTTCATCTTAATTCCAAGGGAGACCCATGGGAAGCTCAGTGATTCTGCTGATAGACTGCGGTGTTACCTTGAGGCTCAGTCCTCTGAATTTAACTATGGCCAGCACTTCGGATTTCGGCCTCAGGCCCCGCAAGAATTCCTCGGCCACTTCCTCATCGTATCCCTGCAACTTTTCACAAAAAGGCATCCACTGTGCTTGTGCAAAAATGTCAACCACTACTTGGTTTTCTCTCAATATGGTTACATCGGTGGGCTCTCGTCTGATGAACCCACCAGGTATGATGAACCGGTGGTTTGGACTACAGGGGGTGAATATAAGTGGAATGCGGTTTCATGGACAGAGCACGCAAACACTACAGCCGAATTATATCACTATCCTGTAGGAGCGACAGTATAGGCATAACAACTCAATGATTTTTATGACTCGACTATGAGAAACGACCCTGCCACCTTTGAAAGCCAATTACGAGGGAGTTTCAGGGTTACCTCCTTTCCGCCACCTTTTTACGTGCAGTCTTCAACTTCCTGTAGAAGCTGCGTTCCTGTAGAGACTGCTCCTGTAGACCGTGCACAAGCTTCGAAGAGAACGATGGTTGGTCAGCGAGAGAGAGGTGCATTACCAGAGTTCAGTTAGCCGAGAGCTTGGCGTATGAACATGCATAGGTAGGTAGAGGAGCTACTCGAGTTGTGAGGTGAGGTTGATGGAGATATTCATTTAAACGAGCCAATTAGATTTTGAATCGGCGCAGCTTGTGGCACAGGGGTGAGCTGTCCCTGCTGGACCGTTTGATGATGTCACTCATCATTCGCCTGCACCTCCCCTTACCGCTGCATTCATTCCCACAGATTTGCCGCTGCCTTCTTCGGTTAATCCTTGCTTCACGATTGACGGGACTGATCCTCACGTGCGGGCTGTTATTTCTGTTGCCGTGGCTACCACCTCATCCTCCAACCATCCCTTCACTAACCGACGTGGCTAGTTACTGGCCTTACGGCCGCTCAATCATTCACCTTTACGCCATGCAA
>APFE031058644.1:0-23133 GCA_000404065.3 Pinus taeda
CTAGGTTGCAGCCCTTAGTGTGTGATTTTGTGACAACATTTTGGTGCGTCTGCCGGGAGTCTGAAGATTACTCATTCCCGAAAAAGTATGTTGCTGAACTTCTGAAGGTAGCAGGAGCTCAGAAAGGTTTTCATGGCTGCAAATCTACCTTGGCGACTCCATTGTTGAAGAATTCAAAGTCCATACATTCATGGCGATTCCACTGGAGTTATGAAGGACCCAGAAGCTGCCATTCTTAGTTCAAGGTATGCATGCATAGATTTCTCAGGAATTCATGGTTTCCCAAATCATTTTCCCAAGGATGTATATTTTCTAAGGAATGGTCCCAAATTTAATGGAAAAGATTTAAGTTTAACTCTGAAGCATATCTCAGATTTCTGTCATTTTGCTGAGTTCTTAGAGTTAAACATGAGGATGTTTGCATAAGGTTATTCTATGATTCACTTCAAGGGAAATGCAAACAGTGGATTGAATGCTTTCCTGTCAAATCCATAAAATCAATTCAAGATTTTTGGTTCATGTTTTTGGAGGAATGGATAGATCGGTCAGAGTCGGTGGCAGACTCTCCCTCGGTTGCAGATTTTAAACAATGGAATGATGATCATATTAATGAAGAAATAGGTCAAAATTTTTCTTTGTACCTGTCCTCGTATCTTAAGTCCTTTGACTGTAAATCAGAAGACAAGATGAAATTTTTGGATGAAGTTGCTAAGGACATTGAAAAAGATATTGAAGGTCTAGAAGGTCAAATTCAGGCATATAGTTTTCATAATTATGATCATTATTTTCAGAAGCTTTCTGTGACAGAACGCAAGGAAAGAATGTTGCTTCCTTTCTCTTCCACGGTTGAGGAACTGAATGCTGTGGTTGAAGATCAGTTTGCAGAGCCAGAAAGTCACAAGAATCATCAAGCTGATCATGTATTCTGGGATCCTATAGCTGATTACATGGAAGAGTTTTACTCTCCAGTGTTTCAGCTTTTCTATGAAGATTAGAGGCCAGCACTGAGTTTCAGGAAGCAATCTTCTACTGCTGGGCCATTTCAGTGGCAGTTATCACATCATCATATTGGCACTGAATTCCAATGCAGTCTAAGGAATCAGATTTCAGATAAAACAGAGGATTGGCTACATTGGAAATTTCATATTGATTGAGCAGAAGGAAGTTGAAATTGTTAGGGTAGGTAGGTATAGGTAAATGCAAATAAGCTCAAGGTCAACTGAGCATTTTTCAGTAGAAGTAGTTTTCTTTCTCCTACAGTCATGATTGTCAAGCAAATTTCTGTTTGTCACAAATGGATAAGGCACTGAATCTGCATGTTCTTAGTGTACCACAAGGGCACACTATCCCAAGTGGAGCCACTATTATCACTGAAAATACTATTGCCAAAAAATTGTTTAGCATAGCCTAAGGACAAGGTGTTTTTGCAGTGCAGGAATACTCTTTAACAGTTTCGCAGCGCATAATGTTCAAGTGTTTTCGTAGCGTAAACTGAAATCAGAGTTTGAGCTTTGGCTTCGAATTCCTTTTCCAAAAAATAAATATTTAAATTCCTTGCATGTATCTGTTATATCATCCTTTTCCCTTGTGAATTGGGCTGAAAGGAAGTTGGAAACAGAAAATGGTTAAAGTATTGATTCTTCATTATTGGTCAAACACATACTTGCTTTTAAGTATGAAGTTACTTTGGTTGGTCTACTGCCTTTCTACTCATGTTATGCAGCTTGGCGGATATGACAACACATCCTTGTCTGAATCTGAGCAAGCACATCAGGCCAAGAAAGATCTAGCAGACCATAAGGTCATTGAGCATCACATATGAGTGTAGAGGAGACTAGCATGAGCTCTCCAAGATCATTCATCCAGTTAGTTATGAACTGCTTAATGCATGGAGATCAGTCTGTATCAGGTGGCAAAGCGATGTCAATCCTACAGGAGTTCAATTTCAATTCCAAGCAATTACTCATCATGTATCAATGTGGGATATGAATGGTTCCAGGAGGGATGTTTTAAAATTGGTGGTTGCAGCACCACCTCCCAAATCATTGTTTTAGTTGGATGATGCAGTTTCAAGCAGTGTTAAAATTTTCAATCAGCAATTAAGGGAAGAGAAATCGTAACTGCACATTTGCTATAATATGACATGAGAGATAAAGGTATCAGATGAACAGTTTGGGGAAGGAAAACTGAAATTAGAATTGCGCAATCCACGTTCCCACAAGCTCTGCATCACAAGGAATTTGCCTGAAGAGCTATATGGTACCATACTCATGTGTACGAAAGATAATTAACCTGTACAAAAGGATCCTATGATCTATAAATTTTGCAATTCCTTAGATAGCTACCGTGCAGAGAAATTGTGATCCCTGCGAAATTAGAATTCTTCAGGGCTAGGAATCGTTAAAGAAACTCTATGTCATTGGGAAAATCGTGGTCTTCATGTGAAGTACAGTCAGTGAGAGAAAATAATGAATTCATGAGTTTCGGTTCCTCCCTGACGATGACATTCTTTCTCCCATGCATATATGTGTTGATTCAACATCTCTCCAAATTGTGCCAGGGTCTCATTAAGAATTGGAAGGAGACTCTTTTCTATCGTTACAACAGGGCTTCTTGTCTCAAGGTTGTTTACCGCCTGCAAGTTGCAATATAATATGTTAGCTTCTAATTGTATAAATTTTCTTATCATTCATCACTCGAACAGTATGATGCTCCAGTGCTCTCCTTCATGGGTTGAAAAATGGTACCAAGACGTTGCTTGCCAGAAGTGTGAACGTAAGGCCATGTGGATAATTTAGTGCTGCGTTCAGGTGTCAAGACGGTAAAGCGGCATGGTGGCAATCAGAAAACAAAAGGAATATATTTCAAAAAACATCGATCCACGTCATCAATTCTCAGACAGCGGCAATATTGATAAGCTTCGAGACTTCATAAAGCAGGTATATGATTGACAAGAGTTATAGCGGTGACAGAGGCGGTGATAGATCGCCACAAGGAAAAGGGGTTTTAAGAAAATGACCACGCCGCTGAAGGTTTTGAGGAATCGCCCTCTGGAGCAATGGAAGGTTACAGAACTGAAAGACGAACTCAAGAGGCGAAGCATAACAACTAAGGGTGTGAAGGATGACTTGGTTAGAAGGCTCGAAGAAGCTTTCCACAATGACGGTGAAAAGGCGAATTCCGGTAGCAGTCAACAGACGGATTCTGGTATGAATGACAACAATGGTGGTGGTTCCGTCAATACTGAAAACCCCAACGGCAATGAGAAGACTGATATGTTTCAGGAAAATCAAAACCCCAATGCTTTTCTGTGTCTGCTGTTCGATTAGCCCTCCCTGATGTTGGCCTCATTTCATATGGAGAAATGGTAGATCAAGGGTCCCAGATTACAGGAGCCATTTCTATTCCTGTGATTGGAGATGGAGATAACGGTTATGGAAATGCTTTGAATGTTAAGAGAACTGTAAGAGGGTATATAAGAGCAGGCTTTACAGGAATTCTGCTAGAAGATCAGGTGTCTCCCAAAGCTTGTGGCCATACTCGTGGAAGAAAGGTGGTTTCACGGGAGGAAGCAGTGATGCGCATAAAAGCAGCTGTAGATGCTCGGAAAGAAAGCTATGCAGACATTATTATTATAGCACGTACAGATGCACGCCAAGCTGTTTCCTTGGAAGAGTCATTTTGGAGGGTACAGGCGTTTGTTGACCCAGGGGCGGATGTACTTTTCATAGATGCACTAGCTTCTTAAAAAGAAATGCAAGCTTTCTGTAATGTTTCTCCTCAGATTCCCAAAATGGCAAATATGTTTGAAGGTGGTGGTAAAACACCTATATTGAGTCCAATGGAGCTTGAGGAGATTGGATTTAAGATTGTCAGCTACCCTCTTTCCTTGCTGGGAGTTTCTATTCAAGCAATGAAGGATGCTCTTTCTGGCCTGAAGAGTGGCCGCATTCCTCCTCCTGCAACCTTATCATCCTTCGAAGAAATTAAAGATATTATTGGCTTCAATGATTACTATGAAGAAGAGAAGTGCTATTCTATGACTGGACAGTCAGATGCAAAGAATAATGATAAATCTGAACAAAGTGCTAAATGCGAGAAAGGGAAAAGCATTTCTCCGGACGCAGATGTGGAAGTAATAACTCCATATGTGCTTGAGGACTCTAGTTCTGAGGGTACAAGAACCTCTCTTTCTGGAATCTGGTCCAGATCTCTGCGGGTCAAAATAACTGCGATGGATGGCTTTGAGAAGCTTGATGTCAGGATTCCAGCTGGGTTTTTGGAAGGCTTGGCAAACATTGTTCCAGGTGTTGCAGGTCTGAACCTCAAGTCAATGTTGGATGAAGCTATAGGCAACCTGACAGGTAATTTGGAAAAGGGAGAAATGGGTCTTCTATTCAGTCTCAGAACATCAAGGTCGATGTTTGCATCTTCATCTTCGATCTGATGTTTGCAAATGGGGAACAATTGGTTGCACTTCCTCTCCGTGAAAGGCGAAAATGTCTAGGGGAACTATTCTGCAATGCAAAACCAGGATACCTAGGTTTTGCAAATAAGATAACTGTTGAAGCTGATGAAACATACCTGAGTTCTACATTGACAGTGAACAAGGTTGATGAATTTCTAGCAGAAGCTATTTCATCCTCATGTGAGGGAATTATGGTCAAAGCTCTTGATGATAGTTCTGAGTATGCCCCATCAAAGTGCTTTGATTCTTGGCTAAAGGTTAAGCGAGACTATGTGGAAGGTTTGCATGAGACCTTTGATTTAGTTCCAATCGGTGCATGGCATGGAAATGGAAGTAAAGCTGGGTGGTTCAGTCCATTTCTTCTTGCATGCTATGATCCAGATTCTGAAGAATATCAGAGTGTTTGTCGAGTCATGTCTGGATTCTCTGATGCCTTTTACAAAGGGATGAAGGATGAAATGAGATTGGGATTTTCTCAGATTCTGGTCAAGACAAAAGGAAAACTGTTTTAAATAAAACAGCAGTTTCGTAGCGCGCTACGAAACTGCTGTAGATATTGATTTTAAAAGCAGAACAGACAGTTTGAGTTTGTTATCATGAGCGAGAAATTATTTTTGAAAAGAGAGACACATTTTAATCAATCCCGCCTACAGCACATCAGCAACATGGCAGCAGTACATACCAGGGGTTATTAAAGGCTTCAAACACGCGGTTATATATCAGAGCAAATTAAGGAAAATTAGGACCGAGAAGCAAGGGACATCTCCAGCATGACTGAGCAGTTAAAAGAGTTGGCGTACAAGGTCGATATGGAGTACTAAAGACATCCAACTCAGCCATATCAAAAAGGACAGGTGTCAGAGATCAGGAAAGGCATCATACTCACGAGGAGTTAGGATTAGAGTTTAAATTGAATTAGGACTCTATGTATTTACTGCAATATACATGATGTGTTTAATAAGTTTGTTTAAGAATAGATAAGGTTGTTAGTTAATGATAAACATCGAGCTCCCCTCATGCTGGAGGAGGAGTCTCAAATAGCTTAGTTTTATTTTCTATAAAGAGGAGAAACTCTGATGTATCAGGGGTTGGAGACTTTTATGAAAAAGACTGAGTTCTTATATTGGTGTATGTAAAGTTTCTTTTGACAGTAATAGAAAGCATGTTGTTGTTTCTTCCCAAGATTCATTGTGTGTCCCAAATGTTCAGAATGTGTGTGGTTTTGGTTCTATGTATCTTATTTTACAATTCACTGGTCATGCAATCACTCTGAATTCATCATTGATGCTCAGACTTCCTGTGTATGACTTGTTGAGTTGCAGTCCTTCTTAGTTGATGTTTTGAACATGTGAGACATGATATGCCTTGGTTTCTATGATGCAATAGTTGCTTGTTTACTGTAGAAATGTTTAACTCCATGAGCCCAATGGAAGAAGCCTTGATTTTATTGTTCCAACCAGTTTAAATTTCATTCACTGTTATAAAGAGTTAGCCATCTTTTTGCCCTTAAAAGCTTATCAAAAACCTGTGAGAGAGCCCTCTCTGACTAGGGAGGCTAATCCTTAGTCTAAAGTCTGGTTTGAAACAGTTGCATGAGATCTCACTAAGTAGCAGCCCTTAGTACATGGTTTTGTGACAACACGTTGGAGGTGTTGGGAAGTTTGGAAAAGGTATTTTATGAGTGGGGTCGAGTGTTAGAAGGTCTAGGAACACTCAAGAGTCAATATCCAAGAGAAGAGATGGCTAGATTCGCTCAATGTATCTAGGGGAATTTCAATGAAAAATGACAAAAAAACTAGTGAGGGTGATGGTGGAACAAGAGATGGCTAAGGTGGATGAGGTGGAAGGTGGCTACTGGTGATGAAGTCAGGGTCTCCTCCTGAAGTACCTAATGTGATTAAAACATGTGTGTCTTCCAAGAACTATGTAGCAAGATACATCTTCATAAACTAGAAAAGCATGAATCAATTGCCTATAATGTGCATGAAGAAAGTGTTGAAGGGAATGAAAGAACGAGTGAGATATTATTGTAGAAATAGAGTAATGGAAAAATATGACAATGAAATGAACCAAATATCGAATCAAGACAACAAAGTCCAAAGATCGTGCAAGAACTAGAAATCTGTGTTTTTGGGGTTGTTGAAGGGTCTCTTCCTTAAGTCATCATCCCAGAGGGAGGAAGTGAGACCAAGACACCTGCTGACAACATTATGGTGATCCTTTCTTCTCTTTGATAACTTGATAATTGAAAGAGGGCACAAATGGAAGCAAACTAACATACAACCAATCTAATCTACACTATTATAATGGAAATGCAGCTACTAAGCAAATGAACAATTAAACCATGAATCTATGCTAGCATACATGTAAAATAAAGAGGATCCTTGGCTGCTAGGGTTGGGCCCTAACCCAAGAGCTTCATCCATCTGAGTTAACTCAATGCTGGCTCAAAACAAAACTCATTCTTATTATCAAAGCAATGGATTACATCAAAAAATGTCACAAGTCTTGAAGCTTGAAAATAGAGTAGAGATTTACAATAAAAAATCTGAATCCTACTAAGGTCCTTGGCCTCTCTACTTATACATCTAAAGTCTCCAACGTCTTCCTTAAAATTATAGAGGCTCAGATCCCAAGCTCAAGATAAACTGGTGCTTTGTCTTTCACTTGCTCGGCTGCATTCTAGTCCTCATGATTTGGTTGTTTGTACTCCAAGCTGATGAAGGAATATTCGAATGGAGGGGTAGTAAATGAGGAGGATTTCCCTCCTATAATTCCTCTCCCTTGTCCCATTCAAGTTATGACCAAGGTCTTTGCAAAAATTCCTTGTTTTTATCCTTTAATCCTGCATTAAATTCACATTATACCACAAAGAAAAATATCCAACTCTAACTTGTCTCATAAACAAAATATAATCAAAAGTATGTAATAAGTTATGAGAATAGTTGGTTTGACTAAGCTAGGAGGTGAATTAAAGCCCATATAATTACCCAATGATGAGGCTCAACATAACCCCCCTACTGAAAGTGTTGCTCATCCTTTGAACAACTTAATCAATATCCATGTCCTTCATGGCTCTGGTAGCCTCTCTGACATCCCATACCTCTACTATGGTATCCTCTTATTGTTCATAGAAGCCTTCTTTCTTTTCTACTTCCACCCACTGCCTTTTTTTCTCTTCTTCTTTTCTCCCTTCTAGCATCCCTAGGAGTAGTGGTGGAATGATTTTTAGGCCTATCCATTTGACCTTGAACCTTTGTATTGATTGCTTATAGATAGGTAGCCTATTGAGTGCCTCTCTCAACCTTTGAGGGGAGTGATATTCTCTTATCTTCAAGCTGTGTGGCAGTGTGTTCCATCTCCTTAGGTAGGCATGTATACTATCATATCCTAGCAACCTAAACATATCCTCAAAATGTGAAATTGCTTGCTCTTGGGCAGAAAGATATGTAGGTGCCAACTGAGGATCATTTGCAATCAAATTATGGGTGCTGATTAGGGCCATGAGATTTGATTGTTCAATTCTGATGAAAAAAGGTTCATTTTTCTCTTTGGCCAATATTATTTTCATGTCTACAGCTCTTGACTACTCATGGTTCATCGATGATGCCAAATACATTAATTGTAGATCTCCTAGCTTGGAATTAGGGTCCTAAACATTCATGTCTATGAGGGCCATCTTGTGCAAATAAAACTCAGCAATTTTGGCCTTATCCTCTAGTGTACTTCGATCATAAAGATAAATAAACTTCCTCTAGTCTTGAAATGGCATGGTACCCCTTTGTGTTAGTGTTTTAATTTGAAATTGTAGCCATTGTTCTTTGAGGTACAGAGCATAGGATTTAGCTGGCATCCTACACTGGATGGCTTCCAAGGAGAGGCTGGCCATACATGCTAGTTGGTTCTCTGTTTCCTTCAGCTGTCCCCTTAGCCATGTATTTTCTCTCTCAAGTTGACTTCTCATGATTGCTTCTTTGTCCCTTAAGCCACTTAGCTCTTTGCCCATTTCTTTGAGTTTCTCTTCCATGTGCCCAATGTCTTCCACCCCTTTTGACTTGGCAATTTGCATCCATTGGTGGTTCTAGCCCTCTCCTTCTCAAGTTAGAAAAGTAATGGGATGGAAAATTTTTGAGGTATTACCCTACCTCCTTCAATAAATTGGTAATAGGAGTACATGCTAGGTTGGGGGTTTGGTTCCTTTGTCTCTGGGTCTTCTTCTTTTGTTTCTTGCTGTTCCCCTACCTGGCTTTCCAATTTCTCTGCTTCCTGTAGTTTCAACAGAGTATCCTGTAGGACTGTTTCTGCTTCTTGTAGGTTTTGCTATGGATCTCGTAGGATGGTCTTACCCTTTGAGGAAGTTGATCTAGTGCTATACCTCCTTACATAGGTGATTGGTTACTTCGGGGAAGGAATTTTGTCTCTTTGTGTAGGGGAATCTTCAATCTCAATAGGAATTTTTGTTAATATTTGTGGCTTCCCTTGTTTGGTTGTTGTGCTCTTTCTTGTTCTGAAATATAGTGGGGTTTTCCTCCTTCATTTTCCTTTTTTCTTGACTGGGGTGTTGAGAGCAATAAGGGAAGCTACTACCTCCCTCTCAGTGGCCTCTGGAGACACCCTAGGTGACTCCTCCTTGTGTTGTTCCCTTTTTGTTTCAATGACTTCTTCCTCTCTGTTTTTCCTATCTTCTTCCTCTTGTGGTTCTTCCTCATCTTCATCAGTTTCTTCCTTATTTTCCTCCTCTGTTTCGTCACATCCTCCTTCTCTTCTCCCTCTTTTTCTTCTACTTCATCATGTTCCTCTGTGTCAGCTTCTTTTCATCCAACTCTGTATCTTCCTCTTCTCGTTTTGCCTCCTCCTCACTGACAGAAGGACTAACATCATAAGTGAGGGTTTTGATGTCATCCTCTGCTGGAAAGTCTATGAAGACTAACCATGTTATAGTGATTCAGAGGTTTTGGAGGGCATCTTCAATGAGGATCCTAATCAACCCATGGTGAGCCAATTGCTAGGAATTTCCTTCCTTCACTTTGTTGCTGGAGTCTATGAGTGATTGCATCAAGAAATAGGGTATGTTGAGTATTTGGTGAACTGGTGTTTCTTCCCCAAATATTAATTCTTCAAGGATCATGAAATGATAGCCATAAAAAACACTATATATCCTCACATGAGATATATTTGATGAGTTGGTAGCCTACCTCACTCCATGGGTATGGCAGAGTGTCCCTCCTTAATCCATTTTTGTCCTTAGTGGGTTCTTCACCTTCTCAAAAGAATTTCCTTTATTCCATCTGATTGTCTCCTTTTTCTCCTTTTCTCCATGGAATTCCTAGGGGAAGTGTGGTGACCTTACTAATGAGCTCCAGGCTGAGATCTATAGTTTGGCCTCTAACTAAAACAGTGGCATGGATATTGTTGTTTGGAGTGAGTGAATGAACAAATTCTTGATCTACCTCATCATCATAACCTGTGAATTTTTCAAAAAAACCCATCTAGTTGTGTCTTGTAAATATTTCAAGCACTTAGGGGTGTTGTTGTATCCTCATAGTGTTTGTGGGCTCTCTCCTATTAAACCCTCTTGTCATCTTGCTTGTGAAGCTTGAGGAAGAAATGAGAGGGTTGACACAATTTTTTTTAAATGCAGGAGCAAAATAGAGTTTACTGTGTATGGAATTCACCTCTCATAGTTGGTAAATTCACTAGATTTTAGAGTATTTTTGGTTTATTTGTTTGTAAATGGGGATGGAATTTTAGAGCCCACCTCTTTAGAATGGTGGCAGTGGACAATTATGTTGATATCCCTTCTTGAAATCTTCTCTGCGTATCCTGTAGACTGCTTCTGTGTATCCTGTAGACTGATCTTGTAGATTGTATCCTGTAGACTGTATGTTGTAGACTGTATCCTGTAGGAATTCATGTGCAAGCTCCAATAGGAATTACTGTGCAAAACGATGGATCGTTGCTTCCAGTGGGTGGATAGATTTATGAGAGAAACTTGGGTGAGGGAATTTCGAGGAGGTGGAATGCATGAATGCATGCGAACAATGTTTTATTTCCCTTTATGGTGTTTCGGGGTGAGGTTTTGTGCTAGCAATAGAGGTATGTTTCAATTTTTGGACCATTGGTCCTCACTACCGCCTCATCATATCCTACTCCTCATAATCAGATCCCACCTCGATGATCCTTAGTTTAACCACTTCTTGGCCTACTCCTCCTCTGTCTTTGAGTTGACTACAACCACGTGTGAGAGGACACCCGATTTTCCATGTTCTGACTGAACGAAGGTGGCCAAGTTAACTGGCCACCTTTTCACTTATAAACTAACTATCTCATAACCTTCACAACTTTTGATTAAATTATGCATATGAGTGAGCGAGTGGGATACTTAACTATGGTTTCGATGCCATGCTCAGTTGTCGAAGATCAGAGGTGTTGCATTGTTTATTTGTTGTATGCCAATCATCTTCCTGTTCTTTCTATCTGCTAATGGTTTCTTGGCTTTTGCAAGTATCTATGACTAAAGATCTGATATTGTTGCTACTTTCGAGCTCTTGGATCATCCTAGTGAAGACCTATAGCTGGTGATTGGCATTTTGTGGGATAGGCTGCTACAGGATTTCCTACAGGATGTCCTGTAGCTGCTTCTACCTCAAAATGCTTTAATCATGTTGCTGTTGGGGCTATGAGGATGGTGCAGTGAATGGACAGAGGGAGTAGGAGTGTGTGTAGAGAAAAGGATACTCAGGTAATGCTCTTACTCCTCTCTATTTTTCTTTTTCTTTTCTTTTTTCTATGACTGGAAGAAACTGTTGAAATTGATCTTTTTTGTTTTGAATGGTGAGTGCAGGGATTATGATGGTGGATGAGGTGAGTGTTAGATCATGCCTAGGATGAATTTTAGGGACCTAACAAACCTACCATGTGCCCTCAGATTGCTTCTTGTAGGCTTTCCGGGCCACTGTAATTCCTACAGGATCATCCTGTACATTTTAAGGGGATCCTGTAGAGACACAATCTTCGCATAAATCGAAGAAATGGAGTGGAAAAAATATGGAAATTATGGAGGAATGCATGGTAAGGAGTGGAGGAGATGAATATGTGTGAGGCGAGGTTCCCTTTGGATCCTCTTTTTTCTCCTTGACTGTCCTTCTCGCCCACCTGCAAATAACAATTATATCTTTTTTTCTCTCCTTTTTTTTTGAAAAAAACAATTAGGCTACCTTAGAGAGGTTTTCACCCTAGCTGTTTGCTTTAGGCGCCTCATGGGAGGTTTTCACCCAATGATCTTATTATACTTTTTTTCTAATTTTTTTTCACCATTGGGCTTCCTCATGAGATTTTCAACCCAAATATGGGACTGAGGCGCCTCATGGAGGTTTTCACCTGAGTCCTTATTCTGTTTTCTTTTTTTTCTTTTTAAGTGACTTGATGAGGGAGGAGCTAGAACTTGCTCCACCATCATCACTATTTTATTGATATCGTTAATGAACTCTTGTTTTGATAAAGTTCTATTGTACATTTTTAATCGGTGCTCATTAACAAGCAACATAATGGCTTCTTCATCTATAGTTTTGATTTGCACTGAACCATTATCATGGCATCTTTCCATAGCATAAGGTCCGAGCCATCCTTTCCTTAGCTTGCCCTTGAAGTCTTTATACCTAGAATCATATAAAAATGCCCAATCGCCCTCCTAAAATTTATTCTCTTTAATATGTTTATCATGTCAAATCTTCCTTTGAAGTTGAACTCTCTCTGTATGTAGGAGGGCCTGCATTCTGAATTCATCCAAGCCATTCAATTGGAATAGTATCTCTTTCCGTGCATGACTGAGATCCAAATCTAGTTGGGTTGCCATCATCAATGTGTTATATTCAAACTCAATGGATAGAAAGGCCTTTTTCCCATAGACCAGCTCATAGGGTGTAAATCTAGTGGTTCTCTTCCATGTGGTATTATAGGCCCAGGTGGCCTCAACTAGTCTCTCTGCCCAATCCTTCCTATTGCTTCTCACTACCTTGGTTAAGATGCCCTCTAGTGCCCTGTTGGTCACCTCCACTTGCCCATTACCATGTGGATGATAGGGAGTGGAGGTCCTATGCTTGATTTTGTGATGGCTGAGCAGTTATTCAATCATGTTGGAGGTAAATTGGCTGCCTTGGTTCATGACTAGCTCTCTAGGGTACCTAAATTTGTAGAATACATTCTCCCTTAGGAACTCAGCCACCTTCTATTCTGTTGCTACCTTAATTGCCTTGTTTCTGCCCACTTAGTTAAATAATCAGTGCACACAATAATGTATTGTTTTTACTTTGAAGGAGGGTTGATAGGCCCAATGAAGTCCATGCCCCACTTCTCAAAAGGCTCGAAAGTCACTTCAGGCTGTAGGGGCATTTCATCTCTTGGAATAGGCTTTCCTATTCTCTGGCACTGATCACACTGACTAGTGTACTTTTTCACATCCTGGTGAAGAGTGGGCTAATAATAGTCTGCTTGTAAGAATTTGAACGTTGTCCACTTTACTGTAAAGTGACCTCCACAAGGCCCATCATGACAGGTTAGAAGGATGTTAAAAAATTCCTCTTCCCTTACACACCTTCTCAAGATTTGATCTAGACCAAGTTTGAAAAGATTGCGCCCAATCTAGGTGAAGGGGGCACTTTTCATGACTATCTTGCCCTGTTATTTGGAGGGAAAGTTTCATGGGAACTATGTTGATACCAAATAGTTTGCTATATCAAAAAACCATGGAGAGAGAACTGAAATAGCAAGCAAGTGCTCGTTTGGTAACTAGTCATCCACCATTTGTTCTTCACCTGCAGGCAGATTCACCCTAGATAAAAAATTTACAACAACATTTTCCTTACCAGGCTTATCAACAATGGTTATATCAAACTGCTGTAATAAAAGAAAGCATCTTAAAATTCGAGCATTCACATCTAGTTTGTTCATTAAATATTTTATTGGAACATGGTCAGTATGCACAAATGTTTGATAGCGTATAATGTAATGCTTGAATTTGTTTAATGAATGCACAACAACCAGGAGTTCCTTTTCGGTCACTGTATAATTTAGCTTAGCCTTTGACATGTTCTTATTGATAAAATAGATGGCATAAGGCAATGTTTCCTCTATCTAACCTAAGGCTGCTCCTATGGATTTGTGTGAGGCATCAACAAGAATATGAAAGGGGAAGGCCCAGTTTAGGCCTCAGAGAATTGGTGTAGTGGTTAAATTACCCTTTAGAATGTCTAAGGTCTCTTGACAACTTTTTGACCATATAAACTCAAAGTCTTTGGCCAACAACCCAAATAAAGGAGAGACAAACTTGAAGAAATCCTTGATGAGCTTTTGGTAATATCCAGCTAACCCTAAGAAAATCCTAACATCTCTTTGCTTTTGTGGAGGTTGGACACTTTGGATGATTTCTATTTTGTTCGGGTCCACCTGCAGTCCTTATTGATATATTCAATGACCTAGAACGATCCCTTCAATAATTAAGAATTCACATTTTTCAGGACTGAGAGACAGGTTCATTTCAATGCATTTGTGTAGTACTTTGCCTAGGTTAGTTAGCGATTCTTGAAAATCATAGCCATAAGGTGTAAAATCATCCATATAAATTTCCACCACATCATGTACTAATTTGGCGAAAATACTCAAGACTGCTCTTTGGAAAGTGGCAGGAGCATTTCATAGGCCAAAAGGAAGGACCCTATAGGAAAAGGTACCGTAAGGATAGTTGAATGTGGTCTTATCCTAGTCTTCTAGGTAGATTTGGATTTGGTTGTATCCACTGAATCCATCTAGGAATGAAATAAACTTTTTCCTTGCTAGGTTGTCTATCACTTGGTCAATGAAGGGTAGGGGAAAATGATCCTTCTTTGTGGCTTTATTCAACTCCCTGTAATCAACACAAATCCTCCACTTACCATTTCTCTTGGGAACTAACACTAAAGGGGAGAAACACTCACTATCCGAGATCGGGTAAATGAATCCTGCATCTAGCAGTTTCTGTAGTTCTTCTTTGACTGTATCTTTAAGAGCTGGATTCATCCTCCTTTGTGGTTGCCAGATTGACTTGCAACCTTCTTTGATGTATATGTGGTGAGTAAACACTAAGGGGTGTACTCCCTTCATTTCCTTCTAACTCCAAGCAAAGGATTCTAGGTTTTATTTTAACATGATGCATAGCTTTTCCCCATCGAGAGCAGAAAGGGATGGATTGATTTTCAAGGTTTTCTTTGGGATAAATTCTATGGTTTTGACATGGAGTGGGTTGGAATCGGTGAAGCGTAAGTCAATTGGATGATTATTCTGGGTTTCCCTTACTTCTTCTTCTAATGGTAACAAACCAGGAGTTGGAATTTGGAGTGGGTGTTCAATCAAGTCATCCTCATCTTGTTGTCCTCCTCCCATGGTTGCTTCTAAATCATAAAGTTGGGTGGAATAAAACTCATCTTCTTCCTCCTCCTCCAACCATAAAGGTAAATCATGCTCTAGAGAAGGTTGAGAAGGAGGGTATAGGACTAACTACTTGGACATATGCCCATTCTTGATGATCATATTCCCAACTCTGCAGCTAATGTAATCATCCGCTATGGCCAACCATCACCTCCCAAGGATGAGAGGGTAACCAGTGAGCTTAGCTTTAGGCTGGAGAACTAGAAAATTTGTAGGGTACTCCTAGGATTCAATGGAGACCATTACATCCTCTACAATTCCCTCAGGGGTGATTATGGAACGGTCTTCAAGTTGCAGAACTGTTGTGGTCTTCCTTAATGACCCTTGGAGATTGAGTTTGAGCATGGTGTCCTTGGTCATCACATTAATGGCAGCCCCAAGATCGATTAGATTGTGTGGGACAGTGGTGCCATTAATGTGCACATCTACTACAAGGCTTCCAGGGTCCAAATATTTTGGACATATTACCTGCCCCAACATTAAGTCGGACAACTGCCCAATGACATTAATAGTAGGGGCATCCCTTTTTCTTCTTCCTAGATGCTTGAAGCATTTTTCCTTAATAAACTTATTGTAAATGGGAACATCTTTTATTTCCTAGAGAAGAGGGATCTTTACACATAGATTTTTCAATTCTCTTAGAAGTTCAGTTTCTTTTGGGGTAGGTTGGAGTGGTTGGGAAAATCTCTCAGGAAAGGGTGCATTTACTTTATGGTTGTTTTCCTCTCTTTCTTCCTCAACCTCCCTATGTGGAGGGGGAGGTTGGTTATTCGGGAGGACTCTCCCAGATCTTAGGTTAATCTCCTGGATTTCCACAACATAAGTTGGATATGATGTATCTCCACTTTATAGTAGCTAAACCTGCCTATTGGTTGGGTTCAGATTTGGTTGGGCAAGAATCTAGGGTTGCTTGGGTGGAGCAGAGTGTAGGAGTTGTGGTTGGGCAAGTGGTGGAGGCAATATATTTGGATCATTGTTATATTGGGGCCTCCACCCATGGAGTGGTGTATTCCACTGAGGTTGTGGCAAATCGTAAGGTTGAAATGACTGGTTTGCTAGCTGGGAATGATACTGAGATGCATAGGACCAAGGAGGGGGTGTAGACCAGGAAGAATGAGTAGGGGGTCCCTAAGAAGGTATAGTTGTGTTTTGGTTGGGGTTGTAATATGCATGGGATGACCCTTGCATGCCTTTCTGCTATGGTCTAGGCCTAGGAGGCCTCCTTTGGTTAGTGTAGCAAAGCTGCTCAGTGACCCCTTCAGCTCCTTTATATATAGCTATGAGTCTAGGTAACAAAGGGAACTTGTCTGTGGAGTGGTTCTCTTCACAGACTGAGCAAATTTCAATATAGTTCAATGGACATTCGTTCCTAGGATGCCTCTTGGTGCATCTAGGACAAAAGATGGCCAAGGCTCTCTCTACTTCCTCTTGCTTCCTTTTTACGTTCATGGTGTCCATTTGCAAGGCAAGGGTTTGCAACATCTCACTTTTGAAATCTTCCAGCATATTTACAATTTCACCCTTCATGGATGAGTTGGAAGATGATGTACTGGCCATAGGTTGACTACCCCTATCCTTTTTCCTAGATACCCTAGAATGGTTTCTAAAGACAGTCTTGATATCCTCATAGGGTAATTGGTAGATATCTCATCCTACTAACAAGTGTAAGGTATCTAGAAGTTATTCTCTTACTCCCCTGAGAAGGACCAACTTTAGTGACTTAGGGTCAAGTGTGCACCTGACCCTTTTGTAACTGAGCTAAAATCTTTCTTCGTAGTCTTCTAAGGATTCATCCTGGCCTATGGTCATCCTGAAAATTTCTTCTTTAGTATGCTTTGACCTACAATATTCCTGATATTTGTTGTTAAAAGCCTTCTGCATTTTAGCTTAGGTTGTGACGCTATCTCCAAGTAAGCCCATGAACCAGTGCAATGCTGCATCCTTGAGGGTAGATGGAAATAGTTTTAACTTTTTCTCATCATCCATATAGTCATAGGTTCGGCATATAACAACAAACTCAAATAGGAAAGTGTCGGGGTCTTCTATGGTCAGACCATAGAAATGAGGTAGGGTAGAGGGGCTTATATTCTTCATATTAGTGTCCCTGTTGGTTTCCCTTATGGCAAAGGCACACTTAACTCTCTCTCTATTCCCACTATTATTTCAGTTTTTAGCCATTGGTTCAGTAGGAATTGGTTCCTATTCTTCTTCTTCCCCTGTAGGTTCTTCAAATATGTCATGTTGATCACCTAAAGGTTCCTCCAGTTCATAGTCACTGAAGAAGAGAGAGGGTTGGCTATTGGATGCAGTGGGGGTATTTGGAAAAAATTTCCCTAAATTGTCCCTATTCCTATAAGGCATGAACGGAAATGTTTTTGGGTTGGTTTTGTAATTTTTTTTTAAGATGGAAAGTAATTTTCATAAATGAAATTGCTAATTGAATGAAAATCACTGACAGAATGAAAAAGATACTTTTTGAATTGAAATTCTACTTGCAGAATGGAAAGGAAAGCAGATAATGAAAAATGGAAGAAAGGAAACTACTAGATTACTTTTGCAGAAATAAACTAATGGCAGAAAATTGAAGACAAGAAGTAGAAGAAAAGAAAGCAGTAATCACATTCTACTCTACACCTCCCTAGGAATGGCGCCAAAAAGTGATGAGCGCTAGTATTGCAGTAAGGATGCTGCAACTCCTGGGCTACCAACTTTACTTATCAACCTGGTGTTTGTATAAACTTGGAGGTGACATTGCTATCTGCATAAGTAAAAGTGAAGGCCCTGCCTAGTGTCATTGTTCATTTGACGAGAGACCCTAGGGGTTCCAAGCCATACTTCTATAGAGTTAGAATAAGCTTGATCCTTTGATGGTAGAAGAGAAAATATACTCTAAGAGAGATACTTTATTGCAATAATAAAGAAAACAATATGTAATGCTAAATCACACCATATCCTAATTAACCATTTAAACAGTTGTGCTAAGCAGAATTTCTTAATCATCACTAACCTAATGCTGCTATCTAAGCTACAAAAGTAAAGAGCATCAAACCATACTAATGTTTAAGAAAGAAAACTAAACTAAATTTGTTTTCACTTTTTTGGTGTTTTAGGCAAAATCAAGTATGCAAATTAATTGTTCTTGTGGATATGATAGGTGGATGGAAGGTGATTGAGGATGGATAAAAGTCTTATGGAGTGGTTGGATGGTGTGGAAGGGTCCTAGAAGGCTTTTTGTGGCTTCCTAGAGGTTCCCGATCAATTTGGCCTCAAAATAGGTCATTTCAAGAAAACCTACAGGATGTACTAGAAACCTATAGGATAATCCTGTTAGGAATTACAGGAAACCTACAGGATACGACCGAAAGATAATTGTGAGGTGTTGGGAAGCTTGGAAAAGGTGTGTGATGAGTGGGATGGGGTGTGAGAAGGTCTAGGAACACTTAGGAGCCAATATCCAAGATTAGAGATGGCTAGATTCACTCAATGTATCTAGGGGAAGTTTAATGAAAAATGACAAAAAAAACTAGTGAGGGTGATGATGGAATAAGAGATGGCTAGGGTGGATGAAGTGGAAGGTGGCTGCTGGTGATGAAGTCTGGGTCCTCTGGGTCCCCTCCTAAAGTACCTGCTTTTCTTAAAACATGTGTGTTTTCCAAGAACTATGCAACACAATATAGTTTCATAAACTAGAAAAGCATGAATCAATTTCCTATATTATGTGTGAAGAAAGTGTTGAAGGGAATGAAAGCATGAGTGAGATCTTATTGTAGAAATGGAGTAATGGAAAAAGATGACAATGAAATGAACCAAATGCTGAATCAAGACAACAAAATCCAAATCTCATGCAAGAACAAGAAATTTGTGTTTTTGGGGCTGTTGAAGGGTCTCTTCCTCAAGTCATGGTCCCAGAGGGAGAAAGTGAGGCCGAGACACCTGCTAATAACCTTATGGTCATCCTTTTTCTTCCTGCTAACTTGCTAATTTAAAGAGGCCACAAATGGAAGCAAACTAACATATAACCAATCTAATCTACACTGTTGCAATGGAAATGCAGCTACTAAGCAAATGAACAATTAAACTATGAATCTATGCTAGTATACATGTACAATAAAGAGGAGCCTTGGATGCTAGGGTTGGTCGCTAACCCAAGAGCTTCAGCCCTCTGCGTTAACTCAGTGTTGGCTCAAAACAATACTCATTCTTATTATCAAAACAATGGATTACATAAAAAATTGTCACAGGTCTTGCAGCTTGAAAATAGAATAGAGTTTTACAAATAAAAATTTGAATCCTACTAAGGTCCTAGGCCTCTCTACTTATACATCTGAAGTCTCCAATGGCTTCCTTAAAATTAGGGAGGCTTGGTTCCCATACTAGAGATAAACTAGTGCTTTGTATTTCACTTGCTAGATGGCCTTCTAGTCCTCATGATTTGGCTATTTGCACTTCGAGCTGATGGAGGAATATTCAAATGGAGGGGTAGTAAATGAGGAGGATTTCCCTCCTATAATTCCTCTCCCTTGTCCCATTCAAGTTTTGACCAAGGCCTTTCCCAAAATTCCTTGATTTTAACCTTTAATCCTGCATTAAATGAACATTAGACCACAAAGCAAAATATCCAACTCTAACTCATCTCATAAACAAAATATAATCAAAAGTATGTAATAAGTTATGAGAATAGTTGGTTTGCCAAAGTTAGGAGGTGAATAAAGCCCATATAATTACCCAATAATGAGGCTCATTAATAGTATTATATAACCAACCTAGATCCATATTAACCATATAACTATCAAGTTCCGAGAGGGATCCAATCTCTCGAGGTGCAAACATTTCCTCAAGTTTATCATTAGAAAAAAAGTTTTCATGTCGAGAGATTCAATCCCTCTCGACACTTGATAGATCCGGGGTTAAGATGGATCTAGGTTGGTTAATATGATATTAAAGTAGTTTTTATTTGATATTATAGTCTTAAAAAATAAATTTTCTCTTCAAATTAATTTCAAATTAGAACGAGATCCTGTTATATTCAATGAATAGATTTCTAAAAAATAGATCAAACAATTTTTTTTATTTAAAAATAAATTTTTTAAATTACAAATTATTAGAGATAAATGATGCAAAGTTGGCTCACTTGTACACCATGTGAGGATGAAGAAGTGTTTAAGGAAGGATAATCTTTCAACCAATCTTTAACGACCTTTCTATCCCCTATCACTTCCAAGTTTAGATTGCTTGACACAATTAAGATGACTAAGATAAAAAATGATTCATATTATTGTAGTACTTGTTAGGTAGTTGTATTTTTGTTCTTAGACTAAATTAGTCATTCATGTTAGCCATTTTCAGTTGTATTACTTATTATCTAGTCACATATTTTAATCCGTGACTAAATTAGTGATTTATGTTTGTCATTTTTAGTTTGGTCACTTAAGATTGCCAATTTTTGGTAGTATTTCACTTGGAAAAGTTGTGGTAACTAAATTTTTAGTCACCTAGTCACTAATTTCTCATTTTGTACTAGTGAATGAAGCATTGATGCCTTATCAAATTAATTGCATTATCATCTATTAGGTCATATATTCATTGTTCATTAATTTATCAACCAAAACATGATGAGATCCCTACATCATAACTACCATAAAACATGCTCATAAGCAGCATATACCCAACATAAATAACAAGGAGACAACATGTTATGCTCCTGATTTGCGAGAAATTCTAGAGTGCCAAATATGTGAAGAAATACAACCCAGAAAACATAATAAAATGAGAAAAAATAGCAAGTATTTTATTATTCAGAGATAGATGCAATGTTCGCTTACCTCTTCGAGGGGGCAACCTCTAGCAAAGTAGAGCTCGATTATAAATAAGACTCTTTAACTAACTATGACTATGACTTGACCCCATAAGGTTTATTACATAAATGAAATCCATGGAAACATCCATTGAGATGGAGGCAGGGACTGTCAATGGCTATAAGGTTCTTAGTAACCTGACTGTTTCTCCTTTGTGGAATCGAAACACATCACATTCAACTACAAAAGTAAGAATCTCATTTTTGATGCCCGTCCAAAAGAAAGAATGATGCATGAGAGCATAAGTATTCTGAAATATTGCATGCCCTACAATGGGAGATGAGTGAAATTCTTCCAAAATGCGGGCTTTGAGGGTGGATGTCATTGATATAACTACTCAATCCTTGTAGCAAATAATCTCATCCTTCCAGGAGTATCCAACTGAGGAATTAGGATATTCTCTCAAGTTATTAATAAGTTGGGAGATCGAGGGGTGTGAAAACCATTCCTTGTGGGCTTCTTCAATCCAATCTTACATGGGAAGAGAGATTGATAGTAGGGTGATTTCATCCTCAAATTGGTGTGATAAAGCATCAACTACTACATTGTCACACCGTTTCTTGTAAATTATCTCACAATCATATCCCAACTTTCTGGCTAACAATTTATCTTGTTGTGGTGAGGATAGATGTTGCTCCAAAAAACATTTGAGGTTTTGATGGTCTGTGCAGATTTGGAAATGCCGCCCCAATAAGTATGGTTGCTAGGTATCACTAGTAGAAAATGATGAAATTAATGACTAGGTGATTACAAAAATTTGTCACTATAGCTTTTCCAAGTGAAATACTACAAATAAATGAGAAATCTTAAGCAAATAACTAAAAATGACTAATTTAGTCTCAGGTTAAAATATACAACTAGATAATATGTAATACAACTAAAAATGACTAACGTGAATGACTAATTTAGTCTAGTAACATAAATATGACTACTTAACAAGTAATACAATAGTACAAATTAGTCGTTTATGTTAGTAATTTATTATGTCACTTTAGCAATCTAAACTTACAAATGACAAGGGGATCCAAAAGTTGTTATAGATTGGCTGAAAGGTTTTACTTCCTTAAACACTTCTTTACTGCATCAATGGACTATTAGAGTTATGGAGCTGATTAGAAACTTTAGGATTATACCCTTTGATCACATTCATAGGGAATTACATTAAAATATTGATAGATTATCCAAATGGGAGTGGGTTTATAGTTGGGTCAAATACATTATGAAGAATACCTATAAGGATAAGTGTTGAGTAGTTAGTATATGACACATTTACTTTAGCTGAAGACTTAACTTTTCATGCATATCTACATTTTTTGTTTTTAGGGTCATATCCATTGAGATTAGGATACTAGTTTTTAACTTGGATACCATGTTGTTTATCTAGTTTCAACATACATTATGAACATAGCAGTACTAGACTTATGAGGTTATTTTGAATCCTATGGGGATTTTGATATTGCCCGAACATTAGATGTTGAACATATTACAATATCATGTCATTCAAGTAGAGAAAATTTATTATATGTTATATGATGTAAATTACATCATTGCATTAATATCAATACAAAAATCATGTCTTTTTCTTATTGGAAAAGAAATTATGGCATTTCCCACCACCTAAGTTATTAGACATAATTTACATAGGAATACATGTAACTACACGAATCTTTGCTTAGTTACTAAAGATGGTTTGATTTCATAACAATGATGATCATTATTTGTCTTCTTGGTACCATATGTCAATGTTGGGCTTCCATGATGGCTCTGTGATCATTGGGATTCCTCATAATAGGCATGTGAACCCCTAGGTGCACACACAACTTGTCGAATGTGAATTTGGGGTTTGAAACTTGGTAGGCTGAATTTCGTTTGTGTCATATGAAAGGTTGTTGAGGTTTCAAGACATTACCTTGAATCCTACAAGAACAATGTTCCACCCCTTAAACTCTATGTAAAAACTCCATGCTTTGGTATTGATGTGCAAAAATAAATTTCATGAAAAACATATATTTATAGTTTATAACAAACCATACATCAAATACATGTAGTTATGCTAAAATTATACAAAATATCCAAGTATGATTTTCCTCATAAAATCTTCAAATACATATAATTAGCCTAGATCCATCTTAACCCCAGATCTATCAAGTGTCGAGAGGGGTCCAATCTCTTGAGCTAAAAACCTCTTTCTTTAGTGCAAAACTTGAGGAAAGGTGTGCACCTCGAGACATTTTATCCCTTTCAATGCTTTATAGATCCGGGGTTAAGATGGATCTAGGTTGGTTATATAATATTATATATTATCTATTTTTGTATTTATGTGTCTCTTTCTTATTCTCTCTCTCTATT